>AFRD01000567.1:0-18275 GCA_000222875.2 Periglandula ipomoeae IasaF13
TGGCCCCCACTCTATTTCGAAACCCTTCTTATTCTCATTCTATAAAGCAAGCGTTCCTATTCTTCTTCTCCTCGGTTCTTCCATGTTTCTACCCATGACTGCTGGACATTCTACTCTGGAGACGATATGAAGCTGAGCGTCGAGTTGCCTGTCAAATCCTCCAACGTCTTGGCATGGCTTGCGCGTACATTGCTACTCTTGTTGACTGCATTGTCATTTTCATCGTTGCTGGAAAGGCATAATAGCTTGATACCCCTGAGTGTTTTGTGCTGGATGAAAAAAGGTTCTCTTCCCTTGTCACTTGATGGATGAGGGGTGCTTCACTGGATTGATTGTTTCACTTGCCTGCCGGCTCGTGTAGCGTAGGATTGTCTCTTCAAAGTTTCCCTTAGTCTCAACCAAGAGATCCTGCAGAGAGATATGTTTCGCCAACATAAGCAGCAAGGCTGTGTATGATCGTCACATGGATCTGCTATTCGGACGAGAATTCTCCCTCAGCTACGAGACGGAGGGCAGTCTCGACTTGTGGTTCCATGTTAGTCCATGCATGCACCCATCTCCCGTCACTTTACTTTTCATTTTGCTTGTCTCTTCTTAAGTCATATAATCCACTTCTGTCTCCTGGGTTTGCATTTGCCTTGTATCTCATTGCGGCAGCAGGCATACTGCCAGCAATACAACGGCGCTACGATTCAGGGAGAAGCGCTGTCATACATGCATTTTAGCTGTTCGAAACCACCATAGCGATATAGACTGTATGGGCAATGGGGGTTCGCACCTTCTCACTCTTTACGGGCCCGTTCCGCGTTTGTTTCTTTTACAATTGGGAAGCCATCTACTTGATATTTGTTTTTCAATTCTTTGTCGTAATACCCATTTTTTGAAGGCGCCAGGCTTCGAGTTTGATAGATCATGGCGTGGGCGAGAATGGGTTGGGTAATGGAGATCGCTACGAGCTAAGACGTCTGGACTGGCAGCTTCCTGTCAACAATCCACTGATTGTAGTCGAGACGATAGCACCGCGGTGGATACAAACTGAATATTGAGGTTGTCGGGATGATGGAAAAAAGACTGATGAGGCTTGGTGGAAACAAGCGGACAAAGGGGGTAAATTTGCGGTAGATGGCGAACCATTTGTGCGAGGACCTTTTTCTGGAAGTGGTGGTTAAGAATACGGGTGACGACTGGTTTGTTAGAAGAATATCTTGTGCACGGCAATAAATTGCTCAATCGCCGACGTTGTCGGATTCATCAACTCGCATAGCTGGATTTTGAGGTGAAGTGAGCCATCGTGTCGGGTATCGGACGGAGTATGACAAGCTGTGAGGCTTTGTCGACATCTCCGTCCTTGCCCTCCGGTTTTGTAGTATCCATTCTAGCCGAATGCATTGACAACGTGTAGGGACCAGTATCCCGTTGTACCACGCTTCGACAACGTTGCTTGCCCTTCCGAGAGAGAGAACCGCCCCAATTGAACCGAGCGATGTGGACGATATGCGCAAAAGCGACCAGATGAGTCAAGTCACTGGCTCTCCCTGCGGAATGAAAGCGCTCACAACATCCCCAGAGTGAACTCTTCCATTGCTACAATTTCTTATGTTCAAGCTTAGCTGCTCTCTTCATGGAGTGTAGCTTTCGTTATGACTCTTATCTCTGTTTCCATTCTGTTGCAAACTTTACATGCTACCCGCAGGGAGGAGAAGAGAAACAAAAAAAACTAAAACTTGTATATAAATTAACGCATTCACTCGAACTTTAAACCAACAAAAGTGAAAGTCACATTGCGATTTCGCCATCCGTTTGCTGAAACATGAAGGAAGGTTATCTCTTCCCTGTGCCGCGTGAATTTGGGTGTAAACTCAGAGAAGTGCTAAATGCATACCGCAGCTTTCAAGTCGGGCGCCGTCAACCTGCAAACCCGACGTAAATTTTCTTCCGCTCGGGAGGAACGCCTCTTAGATCCCAGAGCTCTGTACCACGAGACGTGATATCACTGAGGCGCTTCCAGAAGTTCTCTGCATCGATGGGATGCGAAAGAAGCGCTCTGTGACTGCTCGCACTAGCATAGTCAGAGGTAGCTCCATCTTGAGCAACGAGATAGCAGTCAGCTTGGACACTTGCCAAGCGGCCACTCAAGTACTTTGATATCGACTCTTCCTCTATTATGAGCGTGTTTCTGAACCATGAAATCAATACACAAGCATTGTTAAGCGTTCTGAAGACCGGAATCAGTCTTGCTCTAGCATTCTCCACGGGCGAATCATGGACTTTTCGTTCTGCATCGCCGAGCCACTTGACTTGCCAAGGCGTTAAGTTGAAAAGCCTCCGTCTCTTCTCAATACGCCGCTTCGGTAATTTGTGTTGCGGTAAGAAACAGCATTTGCATAAGAAATGCATAAAATGGTATAGATGCTCCGAAATGATGGACGCAAAGTTAGGAACTGCGGTCGACACTGTTTGGATCCCTGCTGCGCGGCAGCCCTCCCTGATTCGCTCCAGAAGTTCTTCCCGCATTGCGGTGTCTTCTGTATTGTAATTCACAGAGCAACTTGGGTGTGTTGCGAAAACAACGTGAACCTCTTCCCACCACTGGCTCCTCAGTTGTGCTTTTGCATGGTCGAGTGCATCCGCGGCTTCCTGCGCCACGTTAGTCTTATAGCCTGCTACCGCCTGCTTCACCCTTTCTCGTTTCTTACCGTCCCCATGCACAAGATACAGTCGGGCTCCTTTGCCTCTATAGCGGCCAGGATTAGTTTACGAAAGTGGCACCGCTTGTCAGGCTCGAGCGAGTCCGTGACTTCCCTCGGGAGACACGCCCATACATCGAGCACTGAGACATCTCTTTCAAGATCTGCTGCGGCACATATTTGAAGTCCTTCTTTGAGTACATCCAGAGTTGGGCATCTCTCAATGACTTTGTCAATCCCTTTCCACCAAGGATGGCTTGACAATGGTTGTTGAAGAAGCACGAGAAGACCTCCAGCTGAGAATGGGCTAGCGAGTGCTTTGGTGATATCGATCTCTGCCAAAGAGAGGAGCGGGCGTATTTTCTTGGCCTGCTTCAAGACTTTGTCGAACTCCGCTTCATAAGTAACTGAAGTCTGAGTTACCTGGAGTTTCGAAAGCTGATCGGCAAGTTGCCCCGGCTCCATTTTGGCATCTGTAGCCTGGTGTGTGGGTTAAGCTGAAGGGATCGCGTTCAAATGATACACAGAGCTATAGCTATAGTCTGGGTCGGTAGCACGTGAAAACTTTTTGTAGACATCATATACGATTCTGTACTCATACCTGCTTGAGTTCCGGAAATAGGATGATTCCTGGATAACTAAGCACTGCCAATCGAGCAGGTGGGGCTCGACTGGACCTTACGCCTCACTTGTCCCCTCAACTACCATTTCTTGACTGAAGTTGACCGTTTGCGGTCACTGGTAAACGGCGGAGGAGACATTTCGTCTCGGCTCGTCGTCTTAGCCTTGATCTCGTGAGCGCACTTTTCTAAAAATCCAGTTCACAAGCATGGTCGGATCTACAGACTCCGCATGCGACTATCTGCTTAAAAGAGTAATTGAAACTGTTTACCCGCAACATCGATGGGCAAGTCGAAACTTCAATTGCTGATTATCAACCGAGGCGGCACATTGTGAGCAATATCTTTGGTAACCTTCGAATGCCATCGATTGGATAGGCAAGCCCGCCAAGACATTTCATAGCTTATCTGGTGGTACGAGTAGTCGCCCGAGACCTATCTTCATCACATTGACTCCGCACAGTATGGCTCGAAGATGAAAAGGATTTGTTCAAGCCGCGCCGCGCCTTCTAGCCCTCTAAGTGATGAGAAACCTGGGGTCGCAATGTCCTGACAGTCCCTAGAGCCTTTATAGATATACCACGCATGGAGCCTTGACCACTATTCAGCCCGATGAGGCTGTTTCGGTGGTTGGGTTTTTCATTCCTAGGCTTCTGCCACTTTCCGGCTCCAAGCGTCAAGTCTTTCTCCTGGTCGCTTTGGTGGCTTCTGCCACGTCTCCAACTACAATGACTCCATGAGACTTGCCTCCCGGATTCGTGAATCTAAATTGGTGATTTACGGCTACGGGAGGCGCGATACCTCCAACCCATTTGCAACCGGGGTGAGGAGACATATGGGGCATTGGAGTGGGGCTCTGTTGTCCGGCCAGCCAAGAGGCTTGTTTACTCCGTGCGTCATCACTTATATTCTCTAGACGGTTTGGAGCACAATGTCGCCATCCGCGTAGAGAAGTGGACGGCGATTTCGACAATCAAATAACTATAACAGATAGTTTAAAAATGACTTTGCTGTCTAAGACGGCAAAATTTAAGCATGTGCATCACATACAACGTTGTGGAAACCAGCGACAATGCGCGCTGCTGATGCAGCCCAACCTCTTGCTTGACCCCAGCCACGACAATTTTTGGCCACCCGCGTTTCTGTGGGAACTGAAGGCAACCCATGCAGAAAAGCCTCGCGCTCGTGCACTCACACCTCCTCTTGAATACATCCTCACATTTACGCAGCCTGCTGTCTTTTCCTCTGAATCTCCACCGATCAAATACGCGACGACATTTTCAAGGCCGATATCCGAATCGTTGCCATTTCTGAGACGACCCCTATTTAGCTCGCATTCCAACACCTTTGACAAAGACTTTATCACCTGCATTCACCAGCATTCACCAGCATTTTTTCGGATCCACTTCAACTTATCCTTCAAGACGGTTGCACATTCCTCACCGCTGAGGGCCACAAATCCAATATGGCTCCGGCTTTAACGCTGGTTCGCTCTCTCAGGAGCATTATTCCCTCGACTGAAGCTATCGGTCGCTCTGACGGTGGCTCTGTGGACGGCCCTCTCGGCGAAGCAGGCCGCTTGTTCGCACGAGACGAGAAAGATAGACCCGACCCGTCTCACGGTGTCCTAGACCCCCATGACATCAGCAACGTGGGGTTCTTCGTCCTATTCGCCCTCATTGGCGTAGCGTTCGTCATAACGACAATCTGGTTCTTCTTCTGGGCCAAGAATGGCGGCTTCCACTTCAAAGAAAACGACTGGGACGAATACAAATCCACAGTGTTGAGACGAAAAGGCCCCAACGGAACCCTCTTATCTAGCGCCACACCATCCACCAACCTAGGCGGCGGCAGCGTGTACAAGGACGTCCGCGACGATGACACCACGACCGTTGTCACGGAGAGCACAGGACTAAGCGGCGTGACGGCAGGTGCGAGCGACATTGCAGCGCGAGAGAAGCGCCGCGCTAAGCAAGGAGCACGAGATCGTGAGCGCCGCAAGAGACGCGGTGACAAAAAGACTTCCAAGCGTCATGTTGGCGAGGATGGAGTGACGGATGAGATGGCCGAGAAGGAAGCTCAAAAGGAACTGCGCAGTTATCGACATGAGAAGGCCGCTCGCGTGGGTGGTTTGAATAAGGAGTTCGATGGATCGCAGTGGGATGGATCGACGAACCCGACCGACTCGACTGTCTCTTCGGAATTGTTATCGAATCGCCAGACCACGCCTACTACGACCCCTACCAAGAAGACCGGTGCCATTCGCAAGGTATATTCTACTGCGGACAGAAACGCACAGCGTGAGTCGGAGAGGATCCGTGCTGAAGCGAGGCGCCTGAGAGAAGAGAGTCGATCACGTCGGGACTTTAGCTACAATCGGCCGGAGGCGAGTGAGAGTGCTGCGACGGAGAGCTTGCTGGAGGGAAGTGACCTTGGTAGTCGCTCGCATTATCATCGGTCTGAGTCGAAGGGGCAGGGGAGGGATCGGGAAGGGCGAGACGGGGTGGGTATCGACGTGGGAAGGGGGAGGATGATGAGCTGTGATGGGACGATCATTTAGCGGGTTAGATTGGTATTGGTACTGGCATTGATATTGGCATGTTTGTTTGTGTTTGGTTTGATGGATGGGAAATTGTATACTTAGATAGTGAATGATGACATGGTATATATGAGTGGTTGTGTGCGTGAGTTGAGTCGGATTAAATTGTGTTGGCGACGGCGGTGATTTAACAGGATCCCAACTCTATTTATCTTTATGACTTAGAGAGGGTGTGTCTAAGATGAGAATTTATTGATGGGTTGCGTATAGAGTATTGTGTGTGAGAGATCGAGTACTGCAGGCGTACGTTTGCCATGGTAGTCTGCCAAAAGCACTTTAGCTAGGCGCAGTTAGTATGATGGTCAAACTATCAATAACTATCAATTCTAACTTAGATGGCTCGCTTACTATTGGCAAGAGAGGATGATGAAAGTAGGTCTACTAATGGTACTTTTGATAGCTTGTTCAAGAGGGTGAATTATTGTCGCTGGATCTATCTTTTACATATCTCTATATGATGATTCAAGACCTCTCGCCGCTACTGGCATCCATGCTGCCATTGAAAAGCCAGAGCTACCCATTATTTTCCCTCAAATATGTCCATGATCGCGTACATCAATTGGTGCCCGTTGACGACGATTCCTCTTCCCAATTTCCTGCTCTGCAGCCCTGGCCGCAGCGCCGGCGGCATTAGTCACAGAGAAAGAATAGGACAGAACAGGTATCAACTCGAATGCAAGCGCGACTGCTCCGAACCCGATATTCCCCCAACTTGAGTGATGCAGCATCTCGCCCCGTGCTTCCGGAGTTGGTTTACACAGCGCAAACCATCTTGTCCATAGGAACCGCGTCAGTCGGCGTCCACAGAAGATGAAAAAGACGGGTACTCCTATGTAAGGTCGCAGTAGGAGCGGTAGGTAGAACATGATCTGGTAACCGAGTGCATTCAGATAGGCATGCCACCTCCCGGAGAAGAGGTAGGCGGCATCGCAGAGCTGGAATAAGGTCCATGGCTGGTAGCTGTAATTTGTTCTGTGTACGGGCAATATCTGAACATCGCCCGCCGCACCTCGCTTAAGCTCGCATGCAGTTTGTACAATGCCATGTAGCTGGTACTTTAGAAGAATGGCCTAGCCTGGTTAGCTGGAACAGCGGTTTCAAAAGGACATGGCAAAAGCATACCCACATCGAACATTTCCGCCCGGGGACGGTCCATAACAGAGAACATGGGATGAACAAGCTGTGTCATCGCAGCGTTCTCGGCGAGTGTGAGAACGAGAACATTGATCCATGCGCCTGGTGCGTCATTGATGTACTTTGTGAAAAAGACATACTGCCTAAGCCAGGCGTATTGTATGAAAACCGGTGAGATAATGAGGCTCATCAAAGCCGAGAAAAGTACTGCTGGGTCGAAGAAGACAAGACGTCTGGTGTCTCTGGTGAGTAGGGATAGCCAAATGCCGTGAAATGGTCCCAAAATGGCAGCGACCATTTTGCATGGAAGAGCATTAAGATCATTAGATCGAATAGGCAGTCATATCGATCATGTCAAACTCACGCGGACTGTCTGGGTTGCTTGAATTGGATCGGAATGTGATTTCTTCAAGGATGTCAGGAAATTTCATGGCGCAGCGGCGAAAGATTGTGACGTTGCGAGGTAAACCTCGTTACCACGAGTTCATCGCTTGCAAAAGTTTCTTGAATCTACTTCCATGCAAACTATCAGCATTAGCTTCGTACCTCACTGAAAAAAGTTCAACTGCAGGACGAACTGATTTTACGGTCCACCCCGCCTCTTCGCCCGACGAATTCGTTTCTTGGGTCATTCGATCGTTACAGCAGCGCCAAGCCTTGTTGGTAGTCCACAGCTCTTTTTATCTCACAGCATCGCGGAAAAGCGTGCCGATTTCTCCACACTTTGGCTTGGCGACTGTCCTTTGCCTACTTTGGTACTTGACAAGACAACCTATTCATTCGAGATACTGAACTACCCCTCATACCACATATTCGCCAAATCAATTATTGACCTTTAGTGATCCCATGTTTCAAATCCGCCTACGACGAATTGGGCCTTTCTGGCCTTCGTGAAAAGTCATTGTGTGGACTGCATCTGGGCGATGGGTCCAAAGATGCATAGCCGGAGTCAGGTTCAGCGTACCGAGGAGGTTTCGACTGGTACCCATGAACGGACTCAGAGCCCATACTCAATGTATCGCTATGATGCGGTTTGACATTGAGTAATTGGGCTAGCGCGTTATGGGGCTTACCCTTCCCTGTGAGTATCCGCTTAGGTCCTGGCTCTACTCCCTTTCTACTTGTATTCCCCAGTAGCACATTTTTGACCTTGAGATACCATGACTTGGCCCGTTTGAAATGGTTTCTCTCAGCATTACTGGTCGGAGGAGTCCAAGTCTGGGTTCTTGAGTCGCTCGTCGACGATTCCTTCACACCCCACGGTATCTCACCCGGAATTTCCGGATACGTGTTAGAATCCTCGGTGAACATCTGAAAATCGACTTCGAACAATTGTACTGACACTGCAGATAGTGAGGGACTATAAGCTGCTGGAGGACTTGAAATTTCAGGTGATACCGATGATGGGACGGTATCGACGGATGCTTGGCCTGAATAGAGATGTTCTGAGCCATAAATGATGTCGGAATAGGGAGACCTTGTCGACGCGTTCGAGCTTTCCTGGAAATGAAAAGGTCCGACACATGTTACCACTTGGTCTATTCCTTGTATCTCGATACTGCGTAAGGCCGGAAGCCTCAGCAATGTGGCAGGCGTAGTTTGTTGCGGAAAGGCATCTGAAACAAGCCGGTATTGTCCTCCAGTCGTCGGAAGGCTCACTTTGTCCGCGCCAAGCCTGACCTGGATGTCTCGCAATGTGCTCTGTATGGGAACAACGTATGCTTCCCCTAGTGCATCGACAGATACAACATGTCCATATACCTCATGGGTAGCCTCATTCACTACCCATGAGCCGGAGTCGCCTAAGTTTGAGGTCTGGTAACAAAATGGTTAGAGATATTGAGCGGAACGTACGTAATGTTGAAGATGAAAACTTTCCGTACCTGAGTTTGGTGAGGGCACGAGGTCAAACATCTGGACAAATATGCTGCCTAGTGCCATCATAAGGGAAGAGTCGTTGCATGACAATGTACCCCTTTGTAAGCCGCGACTAGTCAGAACCACCACGCTCTGTTTCTGGTCGAGCTTTGGCTGGTTCGATGCCGCAAATATCTCATTTGCCGATGTCGTCCGCGCATCACTTGGTGCCTGGGATGAGAAGTCGTCTGTTTTGATCGTCTCGTTAGAATTATTGGACTGATTATCGACCAGGTTGGGTAAGCAAACTTCGCAATCCAGATCTATTAAAACCCAGTCAAGGTTCCCTGGTGCTGAATGGGGATGTAGCGAGTTATAGGCTACTGTTCTAATTGGGATCATGACGCTCTGGGAAGAAATGTCTTCTTCCGGCTCCGAGGATGACCCCAGATCCTCATAGTCAACAGATCCGTCGTCTCCACCGTCATATTCACTTCCTGAGTCGGAGAATGGGGTATGCCGTTCCTCTAGAAGATGTCCTGCCGTCATCCCATAAAAGACTCTCCTATTGCCATGATAAGCCATAATCAGGCCGCCGCAAGTCGCTGTTTTTGACATATGGTTGACATTCATACTGATCCTCATGCCACAGAAAGTCTTTCTCTCTTTGACTTCCTCAGCCATCACCTCCACGATGTCGAGAAGTGACAGCCGTCGCAACGGCTTATCGAGAATATGCACCACAAAATGAGGCTCCAAGTTACGCACAATGTGCTGCTGCGCAAAGAATCCTTTAATTCGTTTCGCAACCCGCCTGTCGCATTGCACAATGATGTATAGCTGCGCAGTGACTTCAGTGCAACCTCTATATCGTAACTTCATGGAAATGTCTCCCGTGTACGCATTTCCTTTCCCTTTCGACGCCGCGTCCACTAGTGATCGCGTATACTGGATCTTGAAGTCGTGGAAACGATCTTTCAGGTCCTCGGGAATAGGCTTATCAAAATATCTCAATCCCGATTCCTCGGGCGCCCTCGCTGGGAAAGCGTGCTTAATGCCATCTGGAGTCGAGACGATAGATCCGTAACCAGAATCATTCCCGGTGCGGGAGTCGTGACTCTTGCTCTCGCCTCGACTAATGGGAATTAGAGTCGATGATCCCTGATGTGTGTTATTCTCATCTTCTAGATGTGAAAGCTTTTCGGACAGCTCTGCAGCATGTGGTTCTACTGCCAAGCATTTGTCGCAGTTCTCTTCTACAGTATCGTCAACTTGAGAATGAGAATGAGAATAAGGCATGAACCCGCCGATCAGAAGCGAGCGGACTTTCTCGTCGATAACAGGTATGTTTGGCAGCTTTGCGTTATTGCTTTTGATTTCAGCATAGGCATGAACACGTCCTAGCGAAAGCTTGCCCATGTCTTCGTGGATTTCCGACATGTCAGAAGGAATTGTTATGCGGTCGGCCGTGATTCTGGGCTATTCTGAGCTTTCGCAATACATGTTGAAGTGCGAGCGGGCTGATGATGTGAGATAGCAGTGGACACTCTGTAAGTGAGGAAAGCTGCGAATAGCTGTGGCCTCTTGCGAGGTCTGTCCGCCTCACTCTGGAGTGCTTGCATGGCAGGGTTGGATGCCTCACTTGAGCTGAGCAACCACGGCGATGCGTATCAGCCTGCTCTTGAGGGGCCGTTGCGGCAAGGCGGCGGCTTGGTGATGAATGCGACCACCACGTCTATCCATTGACCTATTCAAGTTGTACATTCGCTCTGAATGGCTGGATGTAAGACCTTTTATGCATCATGTCAATAGCGTGGTTAATACAAGGCTGCCTCTCGCAAGTCGTTACTGGGGGTATACAGAAGCCAAGCTGGGCTTGAATGAAGCGAAACATAAAAAATGAAGCCGCTCAGTGAGCCTTGTTTGTGCTCACAGCAGAAATATTTGGCGGGACGCGGGGAAAGAAATGCGCCTAGGAATCATCGAAGGTCGTATTTATCGAATGGCTGTAGCACCGCTTTTGTGTCTTGATGCCTACAAAGACTAGGTCGTCCTTTCCAATTGCCGCACTTGCTCTTGGCACTCAAAACTGTAACACCTACTTGCCATCGAATGGAAGGAAGAGCACAGGTACACTCTGGCCAATGAGTTGTGGTCCATAAGAAAACTCGTCTACAGCTAACACTCTCGGCATAACAGAAGTACCTTTATGGCATCACAACCACTAGAAGTTGTCAGTCAACAACTTCTGTTATCCTTGGGACAAACCATTTGGGGTTGGGAGAAATGCTCCGGGTGCACAGCAGACGAACCATGCAATTCGAGGCTCTGCCCCTCCCAACGACTAGGCCAACTCGGAAGATATCTTCGATTTTACAAGGCGTTGACCTCGACCTCTGTGGACGACACTCGACCCGCAACCAGAATATTCAAGAAGCATGAAGATCTTTTTCAGGCAATCGCCAGGCTCAAGAGACGTCCCCATGCCACTCGCGCCGAGTTTTGTCGAGCACTAGGCGATGCGAGTAGCCAAACATCACCCGATCCCGTGGAAGTACTCAATGCCAGCACACTTGCCGTCAAGGTATTTCTCATGATAGACTGCTCAGCTCTACATCATTCATCAGATAGATTGGAGACCGGAATATTCAGGACCCATTGGAAAGAGAATGTTCCATTCAGCAAATACCTGCAAGATCTATTCCCACTGCACAGCCACCCGGTCCTTAGCTTTATCGACAATGATCTCTTCGTTGACGTAACGGCTGACCTGCGGGCAATAAATTTGAAAAAGCGCCTGGGTATAACTTTCCGGGCTACGCATGATATTCGAAACCATCTGAGACTTGACCGACGACATTAGATACTGGAGATTTATCATCACACTGCGTTTATAAAAGAGTAACTCCGTGCGACGAAGCACATGACCGGCATTTCCACGCCGACGAAGTACATTGAGTCGTATGTAGATGCTTTCTCTGTACATGTCCTTATTTTTTTCTTATCTCTTTTTGTACTGTGAAGATGCTGACTGTCTTCCTCAAGAGGAACTCTACCACGACAATTGCTCCTCGAGACTTTGGATTCTCTGCAAGTAGTCCTGTTCCCTCTGTCGGAGCCCAAGTCCTTGAGATTTTTCAGCTCATTGATTGATAAGTGCTCGCTGGATCCGGATATCGAGCATTTTGAGTTCAGCTCCATTCGCAACGCTGGTGAAAAGAGCGTGCCATACGTGATGCTGGCGGACAGACTGTCTGATCTTTACAATGAACTGCAGAGCCCACGTCCCCGGGGGTGGCTGGAGAAGCGCATGGAGCAGAAGAGCGGTGCTCGTTACATGATGATGGCCACGTTGGTTGGTGTCATTTTCGCAGTACTGCTGGGCATGTGCTCCCTGGCTGTGAGTTGTTACCAGACTTGGGTTGCATATCAAGCATGGCAGCACCCAGTGACTCCGGCAAGCCCCTAGATTGAATTATATGGGCTTTGCCAACTTGTCAAAGGGTGCCGTCTAGGATCAAATTGTTATTTATTGGAATTGCAAAGTCATTTCCCTGGCCACGGGGCGTTCTTAGCTCCTCGCAATGCACACGATTGTCCTCCAAAGATGACATGAGGTGTATCAACATTTAAGCTTAGTGAACCGTCATGAAAAGCGTGACGGCATAAAAATGAGTTCGAAAGCTTGATGCTCGCGTCATGGCTTTTGGCTGCCCCGGCGTCAGTTTTCGGGTGTAAGTGCTTAAAGACAGCATGTTTGACGCAAGCTTTCTGTGATACGACAGTACTTGGGACAAAAGCCGAGATGCAAAAAAAGTGTTGATATATGACTGACAAGTTGCTGGTTCCGATTGTAAAGCATTTCCATAATGCCTGTAATTTTGCATGTTTGCAATACTCGATATTTTTTGACGTAAGTGAGATTGTATAGTTGATAATATATATATACTTAGACAAAGCGAGAAGCTATGATAATTGAATGACTATGTTCGTTATTGGTATTCTTCACGCAGATCAACTTTGGCCAGTAGGTCAATTGAAAATGCCAATTCAGTTAGATCATGACTATTGATTGAGCTTATATAGTTACTTTCTTTAGCATTACAAGTCATTGGGCAATGACCTGGCAGTCAATTCTGGCGACCGTGAAGAATACTGATGCAGCAGGATATGTCAACTATGCTGGCTGCAAGTGGTTGATGCTTCCTTGATGGAAATATAGTGAGCGGGTCCCTGTGGCATGGCGCTTAGCACGCTGGGACTTGGTCTGGCTGGCCTAGAACGCAGTTAGTCCAGGTGCTCTAGTCCCTGGGGCCAGCCTTCAATGTTGTCCCCGCATGCACTACTAGCAGAGCGCTGCGGCGTGCCTGAGCCTAATGCGGAGCCTAACTAATAACATTGAAGCTTTGTGCCTGTGCCTGCTTCCTGCGCTTCCTGCAACAACACACTCGACACTCGACACTCGACGCACCAGCCCCCGTCCCACCTCTGTGGCTCATCCTCATTCCTCATTCCTCTCCCTCGCTCATCTCTCTGTGTCTGACTCTCGTCTCTCCATCAACCTGGTGTTTCTGTTTGCAAACGACGATCCCAGTTCGCCAGTTGTTCCTTCTTCCTTCTTCTGTTTTTCTCTCCACCATCCGACCATCTGCAGTATTTTTTCCTTCTCTCGAACTTGGATCCTCGCCCTCAGCCTGCGACGACTGTATCCGGCTTCAATCCGAGCTGCTGACTACTCCAGCCCTTTCTTATCTTCCCTCGTCTGCCTTGGCGGCAGGCAACGTCCCACCTTTGCCTTGGGCCTTGGTCCTTGGATCACCTCCACTTCCACTCACCTCTCACGCTTGCTGTGGCAAATCCGACCAATCGAGCGCCCGCCAGCCGTCATCCACCTGCGATCCGCCTCAGACCGTACTTCCCGCCAGCCCTTGGACTTGCATCATCCTTACCACCCGCAAACCCTTGACTTGTTGTTCGCTCATCCCGCTGGCCGTCCCTTCGATACCCTCACTTTGCTTTCACCATCCTTCGGCGCACCTGTTCGCGACTCGACTGCTTCACCCATCCCGCTCATAGCCTGCGACACCCTTGCTTTGCGATCCCCAGTCTGCCGACGATTGGGTCCCGCTACCCGCCTTTGTTGGCTGATGACGACGATCGACTAAGCCTCGTGATCCCTCGTCGTCCAACCTCACGACATCGCATTCAGCTTGTGTAACAAACATTCCATCTCAAAGAGCGTTTCCACATCGAATCTCGTGGCGGCTACCGCCCGTCGTCTCTGCACGGCCACATAATCTTCCTTTTCTTTTGACCGCCCGCTCGTGCATGGCTGGCTGATCTTGCTCCATCCATTCATCATGACGCTTACCGAGTCGCCTTCATCTGCCTTTACCGGCGTCATCATCGGCCTTATTTCCTCTTTCGGTTCCATCATTTTGATCGCTCTGGTTGTATTCATCTTTTGGGCGTCGGGATGTGCTGGATCTGGCCGCATCATTCTGGATCGACTGGGACGACCCGGCGAGTACGATGATGAGCAAGCGTTTGCAAGAGAAGAGGCGAAGGCGTTGGAGACTATGGATGACATGACGCGGACGGAATACCTGAGAGCAAAAGGTACGTTGTTGATCTAAGTGCTTTCACTCCATGGCGGCACATATTAGTGTCGCGTGCTGTAGGGCCAAGCGCTAATTGACGCCTGTAGCTTTCGTCACTGCGAACCCGCCCGAATCATTACCTACAGATATATCACTATCTCAATACCTTGCGATTCAAGAAAAGGGCGTCTCGGCCTGGGAGTTCGAACCCGAGTTGGAGGTCGCCAATTGTTTTGTCGAAGCTCGTACCGAAATTGAATTCTTCGACTCCGAATGCACAGTCATGAGCAACTTGCCAGTTCCCAAGCAAAACGATGTGTATTACTGGGAAGCCAAGATTTACGAGAAGCCTGAAAATACCCTGCTGAGTATCGGAATGGGCACCAAACCCTATCCGTTGTTTCGATTGCCAGGTACGTTGACTGTGACGACATAGATTCTCGTTCTGCAGCATCCGCATAGCTGTTCAACCTGATCCCTTGTTAGGCATCGCTCTTACTTACAACAATATAGGCTATCACAAATACTCGGCAGCATATTTCTCAGATGGTTCTCGCCATTACAACCAACCGTTCAGCTCAACACCATACGGACCACGACTGGTACAAGGCGACGTTGTTGGAGTTGGGTATCGACCTAGAACAGGTGCCATCTTCTTCACGCGAAATGGCAAACGGTACGAGGAAGTGGTTCATGGCCTGAAGTCGCAAAACTTCTTCCCTGCGATCGGTGCTACTGGTCCCGCCATTGTCCACGTCAACCTGGGCCAGTCCGGATTCGTTTTCATTGAAGCCAATGTCAAGAAATGGGGTCTCGCCCCCGTGACGGGCAGTTTGGCGCCGCCGCCGCCATACGGCTCGGAGCAGGGCAGTATTTTGTTAGAGACTGGAACCAAGGACGGAACGACGTCTGGGCAGGGACGCCCTCATCGCCAGTCTGTTAGCGGCTCCCCTTACACAGTTGGACCAAGTAACAACTTCAACCCGGGTCACGGACGTACGCGGAGCGGGAACTTCAGGTCTTTACCACCTACAAGTCCCGGCCCCATAAGGAGTCCAACAGATATCTCATTGGCGCAGCTGGTTCCCAACGACGAGGGCGGCGAAGCTAGTGGCAGCGCTGGAACGAGCAACAATCATCAAGAGGAGTACCATGATGAGAACCCACTGCATTTGCATTTGGAAGATGCCACCAACCCGCCTCCGGAGTATGCGAGCCCACCTCACTCCGATTCTGGGGATCGACGATACAGTACTGACAGTGAAGATACGCCATTGATCGAGGCCATGAATAGAAGCAGGGGGAACTCATCGGCCACAGTCACGCCTCGGCCACAGTCTGCAAACGAGCAACCACGACCACCGGTACCAAGCTATAGCGATGCAGTTCGGGACGGTGCTGGAACCCAGCAACGACCAAGCTCGGAGTCAGACTCGTCTGATGATGCTTCCTCTTGAAGTTCAAACCGAAGTGGAGGTTGAAACAATCTTGTAGAGAAAATTCGATTGAAGTTTTGTGAATTCACAGCAATCAAACAGAGATGGAGTTGGAGCCGGAGTTAGGTGGAGAGTGGCAGTTGGACCGGCAGCACAGCACGCACTATAAGAGTCGTGATATCGACATGGGCGCTAGGCATTTTGTATAGCATTGGGACCAGCACGTTTGCATTTTTGATTTTACGGACAACCAAGGACACATATATATGGCGGCTACTGCATCGAGACTTTCCACCGAGCGATATCATACTACCGTCGACAGTTATTTGCGTTTCGAGTCCGCACGCTTGAGTTACCTCGCCTTTTATACGACGGCTGTGTCCTTCTTTTGTGTTTATATATGTACTGGAAGACCAAAACGTTGGGTCTAAGGGACAGTGGGAAGGTGACCAGAGATACCCTCATGGCCTACGAGGCATCAATCGTTCGTTCTTTTTTTTTTTTAACTTCTGCTGAATACTGGCTGGTTGGTTTCTGGAAATCATGTTGGCGATAGGCGGGATAGTGTGGCATATGTGGTTCTTGGATTCGGATGGATCGGCTCGGCGGTGTAACGTCCTATAGCTTGATGAATATAGCTTATGATGCTTCATGATGCTTGACATGGTTGGAATAGTGATTGTGTAGGCGTTCGAGAGCTTGCGGCTATAGTATCGACGTGCGGTTTTGGGGACGATGATTCCTTTCGATGGCTTGATATACCGCTGGGTTGAATATTCGAAAGGCATCGTTCTCTGCGAAATCATGGGAGTTAAGAAACGATGAAGGATTCATAATCGAATATTGAGTACAAGCTGGCTGAATACATATCGGACGATTCGAAATGACCTGCCAGACGTATGATAACGAACATCCTCATCGAGGAGAACGTGATTCGGTACCATCGCGCCATCGAGAATCCTGGAGACAATTGTCGTTTTATCAACCATTACATGACCGCTGAAGGCTGTCATCATATACTTATCACAGCTTGACAACGATTCGAGGTCTTCTGATGATGCTTAAAAGTCCGTGACTGTCACCAAGACCCAGAGCCGAGAGCGCGATACCGCTTTTCACGGGGTTCTCGTTTTGTCGATTTGTCCGCCATTATGAATTCTTGACGTTCTTTGGTTTCTTTTGATGTATTCATGACCATGTAACCGTGAAAAGGGGGCAGTTCAACATTTCGGGTAGAATAGAAGAGTTTATTCCTCGTATAAGATCTACATATTATATGAAGCGCGCCAGATACGGCGCTAGAAAAGGACAACTACTACTTCCATATTTAGCTCCCGCGCAGTAAGAAACTAGAACACCTTACTGCTTCGTGCAAAAAGCAAAAACACGCCTCCGTTCGTGCTGATTGGCCTCAATCTCTTACGAAAACCGGCCCGGCGCGTAGGTACATGTCGTGTTGCTAACGCCATCTCGTATAAACCGTACGGGCAGATCCTCCAAAACGACCTTGTTGGGCAGTACGGTGCTGTTCTAGTTATATTTGGTGACAAAGACTCCTAACATTAGAAGGTTGGCTCTTGGTCCAGTGGTCCTTTGATGATTTGTGCCGTTAACAGTCTACTTGCAATGGTACTCTTCCTTAACAATTCATATCCTCGCCGTACTTGTTTTTATTCCATACATTAATCTGTACATAAAATCCAATAAACTTTCATTACAGTTTTAAACCACAAATAGTGCATTCACATGATATAAACGTTACATTTCTGCCCTCCTCCCATCGCCAGCATACGCCACCAAGACTACAACATTCCGCACAACCATCCACCGCAAGGTACCTCGAAAGTTTAACCATCCAAACTACACCAGGGTCGTCTTGAACTTGGCCAATAGAGGTGTACAGCACGATGTTTATCAGTTCCTCCTCTTTCACACCCCCAACCCCTGTGCTCGCTAACTCATGATACCTTCGGAGTCCAAACTCCGGCAGTTGAAAACTAATATCCCAGTCCCTATCCCTACACTCGAATGCTCCAAGCGAACCCGCGCGTCAATAGCGCAATCTTGGGCACAAAACGCCACTGCAAATCACCTTACTTCTCTCAATTCTCGTATTCGGGCCACCCACACTTCCCGCCCACGTTCCGCTGCGCGCGCCCCCCCGGTCGTCGATCAACCCAAAAGTTCTGGAAAATCATGATCTACGTTTTTTCTCGAAGATGGAGACAGACTTGCGAAATTTGCCGATACCGAACCGAAGGGGATAGGCACGCGCATGGCGTTTTCGGGCACTTTTGATTCAACAACGTTTTTTTGGGCAAGGGGGTTGCGCACGTTTTTTT
>AFRD01000566.1:0-18351 GCA_000222875.2 Periglandula ipomoeae IasaF13
CGACATCTCCGTCAATGTCTTCAACCAACTCGTGGGCCGATGGGACACCAAGTACTGCAACGGTGGTCTCTTCTGGCAGATTCGCGCCGACAACCCCAATGGCTTGAAGTACAAGAACTCTGTGAGCAACGGTGGCTTCTTCCAGCTGGCAGCTCGTTTGGCTCGTGCGACAGGCAACGACACATACCTCAACTGGGCTGAAAAGGTCTGGGACTGGAACGCCGAGGTCGGCTTCATTGACAACCAGACCTATCGCATTTGGGACGGCGCCGGTATTGACTCCGGCTGCAAGGCAGTCAACAAGAAATCCTTCTCCTACACGACCGGTATCCTGTACGGCGCTGCCGTCATGTCCGAGTACACCGGACAGGACAAATGGAGCCAGCGCACTGAGAAGCTCCTTGATGAGGCAGGCCAGTATTTCTTCACGGGCAAGGACAAGAACATCATGTGGGAGGCCGAGTGCGAGCCAAAGGACAAATGCAACTATGACATGATCACCTTCAAGGGCTATCTGTCCCGTTTCATGTGGCAGACAGCGCACATCATGCCTCAGCTCCGCAAAAAGGTCGAGGATTTGATGATCCCAACCGTCAAGGCCCTCACTGCCACTTGCACTGGTGGCAAGAGCGGTCACCAATGCGGCATGAAATGGTATACCGGCGGCTTCGACAATGTTGCCACATTTGGAGGCGCCATGTGCGCACTCGAGGCTGTCCAGGGTCTCCTCGCCCAGGACTCGGCTGTTCCTCTCAAGGCCAAAGATATCAAGTGGGTTAAGGACGCCAACTTCAAGCCCATCGATACCTATTCCAGCAGCAAAACCAGCAAGCGCGACGTTGCGCCACCCGCCTCTCAGCCACCGACCCCTGCTCCTACTCAGTCCAGCAGCAATGGTCCCAAGAAATCTGAGGCTAAGCTTGTTACCAGTAGCTGGGCATGGTTCCTGGTTAGCGTTGGTTCCGTCGTTGCAGCCTGGAGTCTGGCATGATGAACCTATAGGCACGGGCTATGACGGGTCATAAGTGATAACGGTTCTTATCGAGACTGCAGTTAACACAAGCATGAAGCTCAACAGCAGACTTCTATCATGAGATTACACTATGTCTCACGTCATCATATACAATCACTACGACATTTCTTCTGTCTTTTTGTAAATACCATACCCTTTAGAGGTATATACAGCCAAGCATACAAGGGTCGTTTCGATCCAACCATTACGCGATACGAATTTAGCATGCTTTTTGAAAGAGATGGCGTTGGCATACATTGCAATTGGTATATAGCACTGCAACTCAGGTTGACCCAAGATATATACATCAGATAAATGAACATTTATTTTCAACTTTGAGGATTGCCGCCTTGTTTTAGAGTGAAATGCATATATGTGACGAGTCTATTTTTCTCCCGGGCTAACCTAAGAAAGAGCTAATCTATCCGCTTTAAACTATGGTCTAGAAAGTAAAGAAGAACGCAAGACAGGAGCTTCTATGATGACGAGGACCTCACCTCAACAAGTGTTTTGCGCAACGAATCCAAAAACCGGGTTACCTCGTCCTCCGTGCCGACCGTGATACGTAGACAGCCCGTACACCCGTGCTCCTTGCCTCTAAATCGAACAACCACGCCCTTTTGCTCCGCTAGTCTCTCATAGACTGCCAATGCAACCGTGTTATCCGGTTGACCGCTTGAATTGAGCATCTCATACAGCAGGAAATTACTCGCCGTGCCACCGCGCAACCTGCCCACACCGTCAATCTTGGGAAGTTTCTCCTTGAGTCGCTCGCGCTGGGCTACAATCTTGGCGCGATTGCTTCTCATCACGGCAAGACCTTTCTCGCCCAGAGCATACTGTGCCAGTGCGCTCGTGGGACTGGCGATGTTGTATGGTGCCTTCATGCTGTTGAGGAGGCGGGCGATGGGGGGAGATGTGAATGCGGCGCCGAGCCGAATGCCTGCCATGCCGAAAGCCTTGGAGAGGGTCTGCATGACGACGAGGTTGGGGTACTCGGATACGAGCTCTGCGAGGGAAGCATCCTCTGGGGCGAAATCGATGTATGCTTCGTCGAGGACTACGACGCCGTTCCAGGTCGGGTGGTTTAGAATCTGCTGGACGTCTGCCTTGGAGAGCAGCGAGCCGGTGGGGTTACCGGGGGAGCAGAAGTACGCGAGCTTGATGGATGGATCTTGCGATAGGGCGGCCGTGATGGCGGGTACGTCGAGGGCGAAATCGGGCGCCGGCGTGAGTGGTACTTTGACGAGCGCGATGTCGTTGACCTGTGCTGATACACCATATATGCCGTACGTGGGGGGGCATGTGAGGATGCGGTCCTTGCCGGGGACGCAGAAGCATCTGAGCAGAGCGTCGATGGCCTCATCGGAGCCGACGCCCACGAAGAGGTTGTCCGGCGTGATGGTCTTGGGGGGGTGTGCGTGGGTGTTGCGCAGGTTGCAGAGTTGCTGCTTCAGGTCGTGCTGGTGAGGATCGGGGTAGCGGTGCAGGCCGAGGGGATCGAGGTCCGCGAGGGAGGAATCGGTGGTGTTGACGTCGGAGGCGTGGATGGAGGGGCCGTAGGCATTTTCGTTGGCGTCGAGGAGGACGTTTGTGCCGTTGTCTTTGTAGTCGCTGATTTTCGAATTGATGTTAGATGGCTTTCAATTTGAAAATTTGGGGGGCTGTGATGCAATTGACAGGAAAGATGGACGAGATGTGGTGATGTTTGAAATGGAGGGGCATGGAGGGGTAATTTGCTACTTGGGTGGTTCAGGAAGGGTGGACGTACTCTCGAGCACAACGGTATGGCTGCAAGGCCAGGATATTGGGCCTTGCGCAGGTCTGTAGGTTGAACGGCGACATGGCGAACTCGCGATTCCGTGGTGATGATGACGATGGTGAGACTCAATGGCGAGTGGAAAGGCACCTTTTTGTCCTCGGAGATGATAAGATAAAAAATGCTCGAGTCAATGGTGGACTCGCCGAGTCCGGAGCTTTGCATGTGAGCGGGCGGGCAGATCTAGCTTGCAGTGGGGCTCGAGAGCAGGGATCAAGGAGCTGGCGAGATGAGATGCTGGGTTGGGTAAGTAGGTATGTCCGTGTGATGAATTGTGATGTGGCTATTGTTCCTATTACCGTCTTAAAAATAGTTGGTGTGTGGGATTTATGAGTAATCTCGAGTGTTTGCTTCGGCCGATATGACTGTTTTATTTGTCTTGAGCTATGACAATGTCGTGTGCAGCACTTGGTGGCCATCTTCGATATCCCACCCTAGAGGAAGATTAGTACTCGTAAATGTCAATGGAATTTTGACCTCGACAGTTAGCCAAGATCTGGGATCAACTTTCCGTCAACTTCCTCACAAATTCTTTTCGCCTTTTCCCCGCCACTTGAGATTTGCTAAAGTTCGGATAGCTATGGTATCAATGCCTGTTGATTCCGTCACGATGCTCTCGGACATGCAATTGCCAGCCAACAGTCGCAATTTTGGGCTTCCAACTATGCACATCTATTTGAATAAAAGCTTCTACGTAGGCTAGCTCGCGACGAAATCATACTGAAGAAGCACGCAATAGCAGCTTTATCCGTGTGGTCCTCACGGTGACATGTTGTCAAACTCGCAGATCTGAAATATTGTACTCACCCGGTGATCATTCCAGCCTGCATCGGACCGGTCCATGCCATAACTCCATTTTATAATGTGTTTCATTTGGAGAATGACAACTGCACGAAGTAGATCGACACTGGTACAGGTTGTCTCGTCTCACAGCCACTGTGATATACAAACAAGGCTGCTCTAGCCGTCGACCCGGGCTTGTGCTAGGTATATCTAGACAGCCCATTCCTCACCGAGATATCTGGCCACATCTGTTTGTTAATATTTGACTAACTTCCGAAGGAGCGACAGCGTCTAGGAACTTCTAGAAATCGGATTATCATGGCAGACACTTGGCATCCGTGATGGGCCGATATCGATACGGTCAAACAGTGGGTGCTGGATCAGTCGGTCGAGTTCGGGATAAGCGTCATGAAGCAGGGTCTGAAGCAGGGTCACATCCCGAAACATGTGGGATTCATAATGGACGGCAATCGCAGGTTCGCCAAGACACAGAACATCAACGTGAAAGCCGGCCACAAGAGGGGCTCCGAGCCTTTCCACACGGTAAGTTGACCCTGTATTTCTGGGCGGGAAGATGGCAATCTGATGACGTTGCAAGCATAGCTCGTCGACTATGCCTTTAGAAGTGGTATCAAGACAGTCACCGCCTATGCATTCAGTATCGAAAACTTCAAGCGGCCGCAGTCCGAGGTGGAGGACCTGATGGAAATACTGAAGGATGAAATGCCGAGATTACACAGGGCAGCAGACGCACACGGAGCCTGTGTGAGGGTCATTGGAGAGGAGGATTTGATCCCGAATGATGTCCTGGACTGTCTGAAGGATGTCGTGTACAAAACTAGGAAGAACACTGCGTAAGTCGATGAGTCCGCCGAACAGATACGTCTGACACTGCTAACGAATGGTGTTCCGTTGTCACGATAGACATGCTTTGAATATATGCTTTGCTTACACCGGACGGGCGGAGATTACGAGGGCGATTAGGAAGACGGTGGCATTGGGCTGTTGACAGCGACAAGGCCACTAGATCCGATAAAACCGTCGCAGTAACTTTACATTCGTTGGAGAAGAATCTGTACACGGCAGATGATCCCCCACTGGACATTCTCATTCGAACAAGTGGTGCCGAGCGACTAAGCGACTTTCTCCTCTGGTAATGCAACCAGAACACAGAGATTTACTTCATACCGTGCCTATGGCCGCAGATTGGTCGTCATCACTTCATCCTCGTCGTGCTGGAGTGGCAGTGGTGGCGGAGACGGAGTCTAGGTGTCCATCGCGGCTTCTGATACCAGGGATGCATGAGTCAAAGGAGCGATGAATGAGCTGATGCTGTCTCTCCTCTTCACAAAGTGCCGTTCATCTGATGCCAGCTGCCGTTGCGGAGCGCGATGAGGCGATTATCACGAGCGTTTGGTTGTGTTGCAAAACAGCGTACCAAAGTCGCTTCTCGAGGCTGCAACGACGTCATGCACGTCCAAGCCCCAGAATAAGCGGACGTCGCCTCTTGCACTTTGCACGGAGCATAACTTTTAGACCTAGCAAGCTAGTCCTCGGTTAGGTGTGTTTCCGGGTGAGATTTGGGGCCATCACAGCAGGCTGGGCGGGTAGAATGTCTTTCCCGGGGCTCCGGCTAACACAGTGCGCCGATCCTGATCCAGCCAGCTGCTTTCCAAATCCGATTCTGCGTGAGAACAATCAAGACCGAATTCCGTCTATAATCTAGTGAAAATTGCATTTGATCGCGATATGATGAGCTCGATATTCAAAGCAAGCTCTGAAGAAAAAAAAAGAAAAAATCGACCATTGCCGCATGACAAACAACCCCCTGCCAAGTCTCTGAGGATACAATATACAAAATAACATGCGTTCTCGGGCGCTCTCCCATGTTTCATTCTCCCCGAACAACTCTGAGTTTCCAATGCCCGAGCGTTGACAGATGTCAGAACCCCATCGTGGTAAATTGCTGTGTGCCAGACCCGCAAGTCGCCTAGTTTGCCCCGGATCATGCTGTCAACTTCTCCCCGATACATCCAATATCCCCATATTTAAACAGTGTCAACATCGTGATCGCAAACTGTATAGCACATCCCAATGCCGCTTCGTGCTAGCGCAGATCGACACTGAACTATCAAAAACGGTACCCAACAGCGAGTGCAGCCTAGAGAATGGATTCCTTTTCGGTCTTTGTGTGGGCCCCGATGAGCGGGGTATAGTTGGAAATAATGGAGGTTCGCGAAAGCTCATCCTTGACCTTCTTGTCTCATTCCATGCGCTTCTCATTGGTACAACTCATCCAACGTCACTCCCTCCCTCGCTTACGCCCGTCCGCCGTTTATCAGTCAGTCCATCTGCCTACCGTTTTAAAGGAATAAACTACATTTTCCGTCTCGAACCGTTGTCCATGTCCGGACACGCTCTCAGGTCGAATCGCAGACCTCATGGGTGCTTGGGCGACTACGAGACAGTATGAATGATGGCAAAGAGTCGTCCGCGACGACGCCGGCTTCCGAGGATGAAGGGAGGCGGACAACTCATCCCTCTCATCGTTGCCGAACAATGGGCTTGTGTTGAAGCGCAAGCAGCCCATTGCGGCTTGGAGGCTGGCGATTATGTTTGCATGGTATGTCTGGTCGGATCCAATTGTCGCTGTAGACTACTGAGACTTGGCAAACTGACGTTACTGTTCGTGTAGTATTGGAATGGGCTTGTTCCTGTCTCTCTTGGATGCTACTGTGGTGGCTACTATGCTTGTGGAGATATCACAGGAGTTTCAAGACTTCAGAACGTCGTCATGGGTGGTTCTGAGTTACACATTGACAGAAGTTGGTGGGTAATAACCTACAGTTATCGCAATTGTGCTGCGCAAACCTTGGCTGACAACACATATTGCAGGTTTTGCCGTCGCCATGGCTCGTTTCTCTGATGCCATAGGGCGGAAGACCATTGTGTGCACGTCCTTCATTATTTTCCTGGCTGCGTCCATGGGCTGCGGTGCTTCAACTACCCTTGATCAACTTATTGGCTTTCGTGCAGTTCAAGGGATTGGAGGCGCGGGAATGTATTCTATGGCCATGGTCACTTTTCCCGAGCTCAGCCCACCGTCCAAGGTTGTTTTGGTGACTTCAACACTTGGAGTAATCGTGGCTTTGGCTGGCGTGGTTGGTTCTGTGCTTGGCGGTCTTCTCACCACCTATGTTGGTTGGCGATATGTTTTCTGGATTAAGTGAGTTGACAACAAGCCAACTCTTCTCGTCTGAGATGGACCGGCGAACTAATTGTGTACTTAGTGGCCCTTGTGCATTCGTCCCGGCAGTCTTACTGTTTTTCCTCTGGCCAAAAGACTATCAGCTGTTTGTCAAAGTTCCCTTCCGGCAACTCGACTACATTGGTGCAATCTTGGTTCTGGCGGGTACAGTTCTTCCGGTCTTCATCACTAATCAGGCTGCAATCAAAGACTATCCTTGGGGCAGCGCCACTACAATCACCATCTTCATCCTAGCTGGTCTCTGCTGGATATCACTCATTGTATGGCAAAGAGTATTGTTCAAAAACCCAAAACTGCATTACATTCGAGCACAATTACCGTGGAGGATCATCTCAAGCCGTGTTATGATGGCTGCCATCTTGTGAGTATCCAGCCCTCGGGTAGCATCCTACGTTTTTTCGTCTAATACTGACGTACACATTAGCGATACATTCCTCTCCGGATTCGTCTTACTTCTTACTGTAATTAATGTCCCTCTTCGATCACAAATTGTCAATCTCTATGGACCTGTGAAAGCAGGTGCGCTGTTGCCAATGATGGGCGGCGGGGCCGCTGGTTGCGCTATAGGTGGTCTTTCACTGAGAAAGAACAACATATTTCCGGTTCTTGTCGCCGCCAGTATTATCACGGCCATAGCGTCTGGGCTTTTGTCAGATCTTCCGGATGATTTGACACCGGCGCCGAAGCAATGGGCCCTTGGGGCCATCCTCGGGTTGGGTATCGGACTCAAGATCTCGAGCACTACGTTTCTCTCGGTACTTCAAGTCGACTTCGAGGACCATGGTATGTCTTTCCGAAACTGGAGTATCCATTAACAGGCCCTCCGCCAGTAAAATAGCAGCAGCAACTAACTCGTGATACTAGCCATCTCGCAAGGCATCATCGCTCAGATGCGTGTCTTTGGGGGCAGCATCGGTGTCGCAATTAGCATTATCGTACTCATCACGAGGATTCAAACCAATTTGCAGGATACACTAACACCTGAGCAGCTGGCGAACTTTTATCGATCACCCCTGGTCATCTTTACCTTTTCATCAGCACAACAGTTGCTGGCCAGGGAGGCATTCATTGATGCCTTCCGTATCGACATGTATATATGCCTCGGCGTATCGGTGGCATCTCTATTTATATCACTTTTCACGTATCAAAAACATCCCCCTTCAGTCAAATCGCGCTTGGCTGATCTGGAGGCGGAGCTGTCGCGCAGCGCGGCCTTGTCAAGCACATCGGAGGTATGAGAGTATTTGGGAGGCTTGATTTGGGCGGCGACCGTGTCTTTGGGAACGATACCCTGGGGCTCATGAAGTTAACGAAAAATTTGAATATATGAAAACGGCGTATGGCTTTGGATTGCCTGATTGAGTTTTCCAATCTCAAGTTGTGATCTTGTGTGATATCAACCTTCTTGTAAAAATTGTGAATATTGGAAGAATTGGGAATGGCTAGTTCGGCTACAAGGCACAGATGTCTTTGAAAGACAAGCTTGGAAGTTGAGTTCTATATTTAAATCGTAATGGATTCCTCAGGCTGGAGCGAAAGGGCTTATCTTCCTGTCACACCATGATCAGGGTGAGTCCTCCTCCGGCGTCGCATGGATCCCCCAGCCCCACCAGCCCCACCCCAGGCCCGACTGGCGAACCAACCCGTACTTCCACTCCAGTTTGGCCAACCTCACCTCTCGCAATTGCAAGCAACACGGATTCAGCGACGCGCGCCAAACGAAGAGTGGCCGTCTCGCCAGCTTCAACACAGCATCGCGCTCCTCCCGCAGCAAATAGAAAGCCTTACCTTGGGAGTTGTGTTCTCATTGCTGAAGTCGCCCTTGCGCGCCCACCTCTATTCGCCCTTGGCAACCTCGGTCGCGCGTTGTGTCGCAAGGTTACCGATATCCGGACACGATTCGGACGAGAGACATCGCAATTGCCGAGCATAGAACACCAAGCTATCGATATTTTGCATGAGTGCACTTTATTTCCGTTCTTCACCGACTTAGCGCGTCGAACGAACCGAAACTTCACCCGCCGCCGTCGACATCACACTGTCTTTGGCAATTCAGCGTGAAATCCGTGGTGACGCCCCGTCGCACCTCTCTTATTATAGTTCTGACGATAAGCCGACTTTCTCGGAGATCGCTCTGTCAATCACCATGTATAATGCGGGCTACAGCTTCGGCAACCCGGCTTTCAACCAGCCTGGTACGCCACAACAGCAGGGACAACCGAACCCCCAGATGATGTACAATCAACAACAGCAGTTTGCGGGCATGCCTCAAGGCGCATTCAATCCTGGAGCGAATCCTCAGATGATGCAGGGTATGCAGGGTGGTATGATGCAGAACCCAGGGATGCCTAATATGCCTCCCAATGGACAGAGTAAGCCAAATTCGATCTTCGTCCTACCCCAGCGCCTTGCAATTTGGCATGGGACACTTCATACTTTGAATTTGTGGCAAGAATCAGACTGATTACTGACGTGATACAATCGCAGTGCCTGGCTACCCTCAGCAATTCCCTGGAGGTGCATATGGTCAAATGATGCCCGGCGGTGTGCCACAAAACTTCGCCCCAAACAATTATATGATGCCCGGCGGTATACAAGGTTTCCCAATGAATCAACCGGGTATGAACCCTCAGCAAGTTCAGATGATGCAGAGAATGCAAGCGCAGCAAGCGGCTCAGCAAGCTGCCCAGCAGCATCAACAGCAACAACAACAGCAACCGCAACAACATCCCCAGCAGCAGCAGCAGCAGCATCCACAACAGGGCCAACCACAACAGCAACATACACCGCAACCGCCACAGCAACAACAACCTCCGCCTCAACAGCAGCAACAACAGATGAATCCAGGCATGAGCCAAGTTTCCACCCCGCAAAGACCGCCGAGCGCCGCCCAAGGCACGCCGACGAATGCTATGCACCAACAACAACCACAATTCAACACGCCACAGGCCCAAGGACAAAACCAGACCCATCAAAATAACCAACAGCCTGCTGCTTCAGGTACTCCACAAACACCTACCTTCTCGGCCAATCATGGTGGGATGAGTCTTCCAACATCTGCAACTCCGATGAGCCCTGGCACGGAATCTCGTGAGAAGGAACGTTTCGCGCTACTATTAGATATCAACCATGAGCTACTATACGAGTCGATCCAGATTCAAACCACGCAACAAGAGCTGAAGAAGGAGAACCCACCGGCAAGCGGCAATCCTGCAGACCGAAAACCAACCGAGGAAGAAAACTTGTTGCAGCAAGACTACCTCCAGTAAGTCCCTCTAACAGATGACCGTGTGCCAAGGTGGAACCTCCTGCTGACAATGTCATTCCAGATGTATGAGAAGATTGCAGGCAAACTTGTCATACATGGCCGCCTTGGCAGACCGTAAACCGGAGGTCAAGGCTCCTCCTTGTCCAGCGTATCTCAGCGCACCTCCGTTGAATCTGTCGCTCAAATTGAGGACAGCGCCGATGGGAGGCGAAGGGCAGGAAGCGAACGTCGACCCAGTGGTGGATAGGCAAGAACGAGACAAGTCGATTCAAGACTTATACCGCAGACTTCAAGCTGTGTTCCCAGGATTTGACCCCAAGAAAGAACCGGTTTTCCGGATGCCGGGACCGGGACAGAAGGCAGGCGCACACTCGAATCAAGCCAGCCCGACTGTGCAACAAAACCCTCAAATGCCAAATATGACCATGCCACCTGGCCAACCCGGTATGATGGGCTAGGCGAGCTGGTGGTGACTGACTTTGGGAATGACGATGAGCAAACTTGCTGTAGACGTGGTGAGTCAACAAAAAGAGCAGCAATGACGACGATTGTGTTGCATGGACTCGGATCGGGTTACAGTTCTTCATGGGCCAACTTTTACCGAGGCGTTGCTGGCACTGGAAAAAATACACTTCAGATTTGATTGGGCACTGTAACCTGATTCCTTCTTCATCTCGGGCTATTGAGATCACATCCGAGCTAGAGGGAACTTGAAAGCATGGCTTGTATATAAGATGTAACAATTAGCATTGTGCAATTAAAAATTACCAGGTGTTGATGAAAGCACATGCTTGAGGACCGAACAGCACAATGTACGAAAAAATGAAGTTTGTATTTGTCGAGAGCGCAGATGCCGTTGACCACTTGGCACAACTCTCAACACCGTTGATGCTACTAACGCGAACACCAATCGGTCCAAATTGAGAACAAGCACGCGAGCAAGTACAAGCAGTCTGTTCTGTATACCAGTTTGGGGCTTTGGTGATGATTTTGGCGTTACTTGTTTTAATCATCGCGACAGCCTGCCTGTTTTGTGAGATGCCGCATAGAACACACTTGACGCGTCCAATCGGTGCTACCTCACCGTAAGTTATCAGAACAACAGGGTCCAAGTGCTTGCTCTTCACCGCGACTGGACCGACAATTTGGTGTCGACAATTTTTTTTTTCTTCTCTTTTTTTGGCAGCCAGGCTTGGCCCAACCTAGCTAGGTCTGGGTCATGCATGAGGGGCAAGGCAAGGCTCTGGACTCGAGGGGCACCAGAGTACCGGTCTCGCAGGACAAGCTTGACCATGGCATGGCTCTGAGCCCCAACCAGAGCGCTGGGAGCAGCAACAAAATTGGAACCTCGCCGCTCACGACGCTTCCCAGCAGTGCAGGTCGCGACGCTCAGTGGGCCGAGCAGGTTCTTCGAGCGCCATTGGCCAATAAAACGCCGCAAGAGGAACCACTAGCACCATGCGGCAAGGGACCTGAACCAGCGGGCAAAGTGGTGGGTGGGCTGGGATAGTCGTCACAGACAAGGCGGGACAAAAAAAAGTTTCTTATTAGTCCCGCTTCCGGCTTGCGGCCTTCTTCTCTTCTTCTTCACCTCCTCCCACAAACCTCATCATCCCCAGGGAAGACACAAGTCAAGCGCCAATTCTGTTGCTGCGGCGGATGATTGCGAGGTAACGCTTTTGACCTGTCCAAGGAAGCTCTGAGAACGAGTTTGCTTGCCCAGCTGTCGCTAGCAGATCCCACCGCACAGAGAGCACCTTTTCTGAACTTTGCAGTGCCTCTACCCCGCCAATCATCATTTTATTTGTCTTTTCTCTTTTCCGTGTTTTATTTTCCTGCTCTATACTTCGCGTCACCGAGTTGTATAGCCTGCTCTCACAATGGCTGTCAAAGCGCTGCCGCCGTCTTCGGCACGTTTCTCGAGTGCCAACGACGAGGGCCTCATCTGTCTCGAGCTCGAAGATGGCTCCGCCTACACCGGCTACAGCTTCGGAGCCAACAAGAGCGTTGCTGGAGAGCTGGTCTTCCAGACGGGCATGGTGGGATACCCTGAGTCCCTGACGGATCCCTCATACCGGGGCCAGATCCTCGTCATCACTTTCCCTCTCGTCGGAAACTATGGTGTGCCTTCGCGCGAGACCATGGATGAGCTGCTTGGCGATCTGCCTGCTCACTTCGAGTCCTCCCAGATCCACGTTGCCGGTGTTGTTGCCGCTTCATACTGTGGCGAGGATTTCTCTCACTTTTTGGCCGCTTCGTCACTCGGCACCTGGTTGAAGGAGCAAGGTGTGCCTGCTGTGTACGGCATCGACACCAGAGCTCTCACCAAGAAGATTCGAGAGAAGGGTAGCATGCTGGGCAAGATGAGGCTCCAAATCAAGGGTGCCGAAACCAACGGTGCGGCCAACGGCACCGTTGCCAAGGCCTCCGAGCAATTCGCCGAGATTGACTGGGTGAACCCCAACGAGAACAATCTCGTCGCTGAGGGTGAGTCTCATCCTCCCTTATTTCCTGTGATATCTCTGTTTCTACTTTGAGGGCCTATACTCATTGCTGTGTTTGTTTGTAGTGTCTGTCAAGACTCCTAAGCTGTACAAGCCACCTACCTCCGTGGCTACCCGCAAGCATCCTTCAGACCGTCCCATTCGTGTTTTGTGTGTCGATGTTGGTATGAAATATAATCAGCTTCGTTGCTTCCTGAAGCGTGGAGTCGAGGTCATGGTCTGCCCTTGGGACCACGATCTGGCCAAGGAGGCAGGAGATCAATACGACGGCCTCTTCCTCTCCAACGGACCTGGTGACCCATCTATTCTTGATGTTACGGTCAAGAACATCCAGGCGGTCATGGAAAAGAACAAGACCCCCGTTTTTGGTATTTGCTTGGGTCACCAACTGCTTGCCCGTGCCTCTGGCGCCAGGACCAGCAAGATGAAGTTCGGTAACCGTGGCTACAACATTCCCTGTACCAGCATGGTAACTGGAAAGTGCCACATTACCTCCCAGAACCACAGTTTCGCCGTTGATGCCAGCACTTTGCCGTCCGGCTGGAAGGAGCTGTTTGTCAATGCCAACGACGGTAGTAACGAGGGTATCATGCACGTCGACAAGCCCTACTTCAGTGTTCAATTCCATCCTGAAAGCACACCTGGTCCTCGGGATACCGAGTTCCTGTTCGATGTCTTCATTGACACCAGCGTTAACTGCACAAAGGAACCTGCCCTTTTGCGGCAGCCTGTCAGCTTCCCAGGTGACACCACCGAGGAGAACGAGAAGCTTCATCCCCGAGTCCACGTCAAAAAGGTTCTTGTTCTCGGCAGTGGTGGTCTCAGCATTGGCCAGGCTGGTGAATTCGATTACTCTGGCAGTCAAGCCATCAAGGCTCTCAAGGAAGAGGGCACCTACACCGTCCTCATTAACCCCAACATTGCCACTATTCAAACGTCAAAGGGCCTTGCTGACAAGGTCTACTTCCTGCCCGTCAACGCTGAGTTCGTCCGCAAGGTCATTCATTACGAACGACCTGATGCTATCTACGTTACCTTCGGTGGCCAGACCGCTCTGCAAGTCGGTATTCAGCTCAAGGACGAGTTCGAGGGTCTCGGTGTCAAGGTTTTGGGTACTCCCATTGATACCATCATCACCACTGAGGATCGTGAGCTTTTCGCTCGTTCCATGGACTCCATCGGAGAAAAGTGCGCCAAGTCAGCTTCCGTTAGCAATGTTGAGGAGGCTATGCACGTCGTCAAGGACATTGGTTTCCCCGTCATTGTTCGTGCTGCTTATGCTCTGGGTGGTCTCGGCAGTGGTTTCGCCAACAACGAGGATGAACTCCTTGATCTTTGCAACAAGGCATTCGCCGCCAGTCCGCAAGTGCTTATTGAGCGCAGTATGAAGGGATGGAAAGAGATTGAGTACGAAGTCGTTCGAGATGCTCAGGACAACTGTATCACTGTCTGTAACATGGAGAACTTTGATCCTCTCGGTATCCACACTGGCGACTCTATTGTTGTCGCTCCTTCACAAACCTTGTCTGATGAGGATTACAACATGCTGCGAACGACTGCTGTCAACGTTATTCGCCATCTCGGCGTTGTTGGCGAGTGCAACATTCAGTATGCTCTGAATCCGTTCTCAAGGGAATACTGCATCATCGAGGTCAACGCACGTTTGTCTCGTTCCTCTGCCCTAGCATCCAAGGCCACTGGCTATCCTCTGGCCTTCATTGCTGCCAAGCTTGGTCTTGGCATCCCTCTGAAGGATATCAAGAACTCTGTCACAAAGTCCACATGCGCATGCTTCGAGCCGTCTCTCGACTACTGTGTTGTCAAGATGCCTCGATGGGATCTCAAGAAGTTCACCCGTGTGTCTACTGAGCTGGGATCTTCCATGAAGAGTGTAGGTGAGGTCATGAGTATCGGTCGCTCTTTCGAGGAAGCTATCCAGAAGGCGATCCGTTCCATCGACTTCCACAACTTGGGCTTCAACGAAACCCCCGCTTTGATGTCCATCGATGACGAGCTCCAGACTCCCTCTGACCAGCGTCTCTTTGCCATCGCAAATGCTATGCATGAGGGTTACTCCGTCGACAAGATCTGGGAGATGACCAAGATTGACAAATGGTTCTTGCGTAAGCTCAAGGGATTGAGCGATTTTGCCAAGGATATGAGCCGCTACACCACCAAGGACATTGCGCGATCCCCTGATCTGCTCGTACAAGCCAAGCGGCTCGGTTTCTGTGACCGTCAGCTCGCCAAGTTCTGGGATTCCAACGAAATCGCCGTCCGCCGCATGAGACTTGAAGCTGGCATTCGACCATTCGTCAAGCAGATCGACACAGTTGCCGCTGAATTCCCAGCCTTCACAAATTACCTCTACCTCACATACAATGCGAGCGAGGATGATGTCTCGTTCAATGACCATGGTGTTATGGTTCTTGGCTCTGGTGTCTACCGTATCGGTTCGTCTGTCGAATTCGATTGGTGCTCTGTTCGTGCCATTCGAACCCTGCGCAGCACTGGCTTCAAGACTGTCATGGTCAATTACAACCCCGAGACGGTTAGTACTGATTATGATGAGGCTGATAAGCTCTACTTTGAGAACATCAATCTCGAAACTGTGCTGGATATTTACCAGTTGGAGGCTGGCAGCGGTGTGCTCGGAGCCATGGGCGGACAGACCCCCAACAACATTGCCTTGCCTCTCCACCGTGCCGGCGTCAAGATTCTTGGTACCTCCCCTGAGATGATTGACATGGCTGAGAACCGATACAAGTTCTCTCGCATGTTGGACCGCATCGAGGTCGACCAACCTACCTGGAAAGAACTGACCAGCTTCTCCGAGGCTCGTGATTTCTGCAACGCTGTTAATTACCCCGTGCTCGTGCGGCCTTCGTACGTGCTTTCCGGTGCTGCAATGAACACCGTTTACTCTGAGAAGGACCTGGAGAGTTACCTAGCCCAAGCCGCTGAGGTCTCTCGCGAGCACCCTGTCGTCATCTCCAAGTACATCGAGAACGCCAAGGAGATCGAGATGGATGCTGTGGCCAAGGACGGTGTAGTGGTCGGTCACTTCATCTCCGAGCACGTTGAGAATGCTGGTGTGCACTCTGGTGACGCAACCCTTATCCTGCCTCCCCAGGATCTCGAACAGGAAACCATTGAGAGAATCGAAGAAGCCACTCGAAAGATTGGTGCTGCTCTGAACGTCACCGGACCGTTCAACATCCAGTTCATTGCCAAGGACAATGACATCAAGGTTATCGAGTGCAACGTCCGTGCCTCTCGATCTTTCCCCTTCGTCTCCAAGACCATGGGTGTTGACTTGATTGAGATGGCCACCAAAGCCATCATGCACCAGCCTTTCACCGAGTATCCTCCTACCACTATTCAGCCTAACTGTGTTGGTGTCAAGGTGCCTCAGTTCAGCTTCTCGCGTCTCTCTGGCGCTGACCCCGTTCTGGGAGTCGAGATGGCGTCCACTGGTGAAGTTGCCTGTTTCGGCATTGACAAATATGAGGCTTACTTGAAGGCTCTGTTGTCCACTGGCTTCAAGATCCCTAAGGCCAATATTCTGCTTTCCATTGGATCATACAAGGACAAGCGAGAGCTGCTGCCCTCAATCCAAAGATTGCAGCGCATTGGGTACAAGCTGTTCGCTACTGCCGGTACCGCTGATTTCCTCCAGGAGCATGGTGTTCAGGTCCAGTACCTCGAAGTCCTCGGCCGCGACGAGGATATCAACTCAGAATTCTCCCTTACTCAGCATCTTGCCAAGAACATGATTGACTTGTACATCAATCTGCCTTCCAACAACAAGTATCGCCGACCTGCGAACTACATGAGCAAGGGCTACAAGACTCGACGTATGGCAGTGGACTACCAGATTCCTCTGGTAACCAACGTCAAGAACGCCAAGATCTTGGTTGAGGCCATTGCTCGTCATGTCTACTTGGATGTTTCGAAGCGCGACTTCCAGCTGAGTGAGCTTCCTCCGCCACCTGCCAAATCTGCCAAGACTCCTGAGATGAAGGCTACTCTCCCTTCCATCACATCAGTCACCGAAAGCCCCCGCCGTCGGGCTGCAGATGGAACCGTGACTTCTCCTAGCCGTGGCGGACAGATTGATGAGCTGGCCTTGCCCGCCGCCATCCAACAGAGCTTCTCCATCAGTGCCTCGGTCATGAAGCTCCTCTCCCAGCCATCCGCCTTTAAGAACGCCAACGTTCTGTCAGTGAACAAATATACCCGTGCTGATCTGCACACTTTGTTCACTGTCGCCCAGGAGATGCGACTTGGTGTCCAGCGTGCTGGTGTTTTGGATATCTTGCGCGGCAGAGTCCTGTGCACATTCTTCTACGAGCCCTCCACCAGGACTTCGGCCTCATTTGATGCTGCCATGCAGCGTCTTGGAGGCCGAACGGTTGCTGTTCCCACCTCTCACTCGTCGGTCAAGAAGGGAGAGTCCCTCCAGGACACTCTGCGCACCTTGGCTTGCTATGGTGACGCAATTGTCCTGCGACACCCTGATGAGAACTCTGTCCACGTAGCCGAGAAGTTCAGCGACGTTCCTGTAATCAACGGTGGAAATGGCAGCAAGGAGCATCCTACTCAGGCGTTCTTGGACCTCTTCACTATCCGAGAAGAGCTCGGTACCGTTCAAGGTTTGACCATCGCTTTCTTGGGCGACCTCTTGTATGGTCGAACCGTACACTCTTTGGTCCAGTTGCTGCGTCACTATCAGGTGCAGGTGCAGCTGGTGGCTCCCAAGGACCTTGAGCTGCCTACGGAGGTTCGAGAGCAACTGGCCGCTTCTGGCCAACTTCTGTGCGAGTCTGAAGAGCTGACTCCGGAGATCATTGGCCGCAGCGATGTGCTCTACTGCACTCGCGTGCAACAAGAGCGCTTCGAGAGTGCTGAGCACTACGAGAAGGTCAAGAACTCATACCGAGTGGACAATGCGATGCTTAAGCACGCCAAGAGCCAGATGGTGGTGATGCACCCTCTGCCCAGAAACGACGAGGTCGCCGAGGAGGTGGACTTTGACCAGCGCGCGGCGTACTTTAGACAGGTGAGTGATGATTGTTTTATTCTAACTTATGGAGCACTATCTGACTGGTGGCACAGATGCGTTACGGACTGTACTGCAGGATGGCGCTTTTGGCGCTCGTCATGTCACCCTCATAGAGTCATGTCCGTGTTTTATTAGACCATAATGTCCGGTGCATGGCCGAGAGCCGATTCGAAATGATTCAAAACGAGGATAACAGTTTTTCCTTTTTTCTTTCTTCCAAGATCAAAAACGACGTAGACGTGGGAATTCGTTCATTATCGATAGATTTATTGTTCAAAGGTATTCGTATTTGGTAGTCATTGGGCTCTTAACTACGTGGTGTTTCGTCACCGTCCATCGTGTTGAATAGCAATCGCTGGACTCGATTGCGTGTAAGAACATGGCTATATGTTTTAAGATGTGTGTATGCGTATGTACGTTAGTTGCGTACGTATGCGTATACGTATGTATATGTTTTAATGTATAGTGTGTGTATACATACGTTTATAAGTTTTGTGTATGTATTTGGATTCAGTTTAGTTAGATGTTTTAGTATAGTTTAGTATAGGATAGTTTAATATAATTTGCATTGTGATGGTTGTAGCATTTTCAGTTTCTCGTTTCAGTGCCTTTTACATTTTGTGCCTTGATAG
>AFRD01000565.1:0-18356 GCA_000222875.2 Periglandula ipomoeae IasaF13
GTTATTGGTGGAACATTGAAGACGGTGCCGCTTAGCCGGGATAGGATTCAATATGGCGCATCTTGCTGTAGACGGAGGGCAGCGCAGTGCATCGTTGTAGAAATGGACTATGTTGTATCAATTGGAAAGGCTTCTCAATCGCATGGACGTAGGTATCATAATACAAGATATCGTCAACCTAGCCTGCAAGAGGGGCGCGTAGGATTTGATGCGCCGGAGGAGGATCGTAGCGGCCTCGAGTATGCAACGTGTGACGTGGGAGAAACTGTCGCTCTTGCTCTTGTTTTCAACCTTGAGTGTAAACGAACATTCTTGGTTCTTCTTAGTACACTAATATTTCTGCTTCCAGGCACATATGCGATTGCTACGCAGCCCAGACTATATCGCAAACGCGGACTTTGGCCTATTTTGCTTATAACCGAAGAGTCCGACATCCTACTTCAGATCTTTGTCTCACTAGAGTTTTTAATCGACTCCACACTGCCCAACTAGGTATATTAAAGTCCTTCCATGACCTCCCGAACGGACGAGTGCAAGCAATGCGAGCAATTATGCCAAAGCTGCCAAAGCGTTGTTTATGAGAAATGGGTCTGTGAACGTAACCTGCAAGTAAAAGTAAACATTTTTTTCGAGCTTGCTGTGTTCTTTACCATTCAAGTCAAAGATTGCCCCTCAAAGCCAGCAGGATTGCTGATTGATGAGATATCCCTTGCCTCCTTGAAGAAGCACACCACACTAACGATGCGCGCACTGGTTAATTACGTATTACGAGCAGCGTTGATCCTGCTCCTGCAAATCAAGTTTGACGAAACATGACGTTGATTGTGGGATAGTGTAAGCCTTGCTGTGTAGCAGAGTCGAGACTGAGCTAGCGGCAAGGCTGCATAATGGACATGTAACTTGTGGCGCAACATATACACGAAATGCCCCAAGGAAAATTACGCAAATTATCTGGATAATTGGAGAATTACCCCTTTCGTCGCGACTCATGTGAGCGAGTGACTACAGTCATCCGGATTGTCTCAAGTGTCCTGGGGATCTCGATTTGATTAGGCGATGAATGACCAGAACGAGAATCACAATGATCATGTATAAATACGGGCTTTTGCTCGTCAAAAATTGACAGTCCAGCAATCGAGGATACCCATCTCTGAATCTATTTTATCATTAGCTCCAAGCACATCGTCTTTCGACAAAACCACCCTTCGTCATGCTTCTCCAAAACCTTCTGTTCGTTGCCCCTGCTATGGTGGCAGCCTCGCCACTAGATTTGGCTTCAGTTAAGGTCACCAAACGGGCTGGGAAGGCTTTCTTGGAAGTCCATAATGGCGTATCAGTCGGAATTGGCGGCCCGACTGTAGGCGTTTTGCCTGGACCTGTTGACAAAGCTTCATGCGCTCTGCTGGTAAGCTAAAGCCCTGCTTCCGGCCGTTGCAAAACATTTTGTAAAGATTTTGACGATCCTCTCTTCGTAATTAGATTACCAAGGCCGATGGGACAAGATATAATCCCAATGTTGCTTTAAGCAAAAAGGATTCCGCCACCTGCTCCGTTGGCCAGGTTCTATCAAGTCACGACGATCAGCTGGGCGATTTCAGCGTTGAATGGACCAATTTCCTTTGTGGATCATTCGGAGAGTGAGTTCTCGACCTGACAGACATGCCGTATTATGGAATGAGATCTTTAATTCCGAATAGAGTCTGCAATCCTAAGTTCACAGTTAAAGGACAGACAGTCAATACATGGGAAAATGGGAGTACGTAGCCTTTTAGTACAGTCTCTCTACGTGGCCGATTTACGTTAACACAAACAAAGACAACTGCCAACATGGCACGAGCAAGGATGGCCTCAATGCCTACGACTACTACATGTAAGCCAGGAAACACCCACGCGTCTCGAAGTGCGTACAAGGCTAACTAGCTTAACCACTCAAGTTGCGGATATGATGTCTAAGCGTTATATACACCATGATTTCTCCATAGAACGCACTGGAAGGCAAATTGACGGGACATTGAGAAAGAATGATACACGAGTTCATGAAACTGGCGGTACGATAGAAACAACTTCATATAGATCCGGCTGGATCTTCTGGCAAATAGATACAATTACACGCCGTTGCATTGCCTCACCAGCAGGTCTCGAACAAAAACTCTCATGGAGAATGGCCGCCTAACTGTAGATCAGCCTACATGGCAGATCAACTGCAATTTGTCACACTTACATGCACAACCTGAACATATCAATACATAAGAATATTGACTTATTTCATACTGAAGCATATAACTGTCTAGGCTATATTAACATGCATGAAGTGTCTAGCTGAGTAATTCTGAGCATTAACTGTATGATGTAGCGTATCACAGAACAGCTTCGGCGAGGAGGCCAAATACAGTAATGGCTGAGAGCTGCATTGTTACACAACTACATCGCAGCGTCTTTCTTTTTAATGCACCATTCATATTATATTCATATACTACATGAAAAAGTTGCATAATGTCGCGCTCAAGAGACCAAGATCCCGCGGCTTAGACATGCATACTCATATTTTTTCAGCTTCTACATCTCAAGGGATACTCCCGTGGCGAGCCTGCACCGTGTGGATAATACAAAGAGGGGGCGGCTTGAGATGACTGATCACCTGCAGGAAGGCGGAAGCAGGAAGCCTAAACAGGCTGCAGTAGCACTGCGGGCCGACCGATGACAACCGAGGGGGTTCTAAGATCTTCAATCTGACTTGCCACAAAGAGACAGAGGGAGACTTTGCGCTTCTTTCCGCCCGGTTCCTCCGATGTGCAGCCAGCCACCTACGGGAAAGACGGACGAGGCCAATGGCGTTTGGTCCGATGGCTTACTTCTCGCTGGGTGAATCAAATATTTTGCGGCTTCATAATTCTATTCTCAGGTTCGGCTTCGCAGACAAACTAAAGCACTGTTGTGTAATGAATCTCCTGGACCTCTCCAAGGTCAGTGGTCAAAAGTATTTGACCAAATCCATGTATAACATGCTAGTAGTGGAAAGATGTACTAGAGAGCTATAACTATATTTAAACATCTAGAAATACATTGAATTACATTCAAGTATATTAAAATATAGGCTCATATATAAGCTTACTTCCCTCGGCAGGTCTAGGAACATTTAGGCCGCCAAATACTAATGGTCCCCTACTGTAAATCTCTTAGATATTTCCATTTATATCGAAATCTGTCGTCACCGCGAACGTTCCCAGAACGTGGGGACGAAGTTTGAAAAGGCATAAAAAGTAGCAGTATTCATTAGCACGTGTTAAAACAACTTGAAATCATACCAAGAAGTATTCGTACGCGTGACTTGAATTGCTTCAGAAGAGGCCTTCACGTGAACGAAGTGATGCTCCAAGTACATGCACTCATCCGCCGAGCTGTGTCCCTCTGTGGCTGGCTGCAATTCCTATTCGGGCCAGAAATCAACGATCCCATGCAACCCTCTGCCACTCATCAGGCAGCCACTTACTGAGATGCTGGATATGGACTTCACTTTGATGCGAATCGAAATGTTGGGCGGAGGCCTTGGCATGGTCAAACGGCATAGAATATTGTTCTCTCAGCTTTTGGAGCTGATCTTTGGCGCAGGAAAATGATGTCAAACACTTTGGGATACACAAAACTTGTTTCAACAGTGGCGAGATCTTGCATGAAGAAAAATGGTATCCCTCAAGTATTCCTCATGTAACCATTACTGCGCTTGTTTCTCAAAAGTATAAGAATAGAAGGTCAGCCAGCTACTCTCGATGATTCCTCCGCATCAGCTATATCACTTCTCATCAGCTCTCCAGTTTCCAAGACAATCAAGTGCTATTACTTTACTTTCCTCAAGATGGAGTCATCACCAACGACAGAACCTAAGAAGACGCCAGAGTTCTTCTCGGCTCTTGCGCCGCCAGAGGGAAGTGGCGTTTTTCGCAATGATTCGCTCCCTGAATGCATGCGAACTGAAGCCGGTTTCTATTTCCACTTCCTCATGGAAGTAGTGCCCAACGTCATCTATCACCAGACCTGGAAATTCAAGGACCTCAAAAAACCAGGTTTCCCGCGCGGGGACTACTGCTACCGGAACAGTCCGCTGAAGGATGCGATCGCATACTACACCATCACTGCCGTCTACCATGTCGAAGAGAATGGTCGATGGAGAACCGGCGGCACTCGAGCACTGTTTCATCAATCTGATTACTCGTATGAGTGGATACGCGGTCCAAACAAGGCTATCCTCGTCTTGTTATTGATACAACCCTCCCTGTCCGTGGATTGTACTTCCCTCAGCTGTTTGACGAGCCCCGCTACAAGGGCCTGAGCAGAGTCACTCAAATCCTGTTCTACAAGCATGAGTCCATCTTCATACCCAACTGGGCCGGCACCTTCAAAAAAGACGCCGACTGGAACACGAGTCAAATCATACCTCAATATACAAAGGGAGAATATCATCAGATGTCCGGTGATAAAGGCTTGCATTATTTCAGGGATAAATGCCTCGATATACGGGTGGCCGAGCTGATGCTGGCGCTTGCTATCCCTGACCAGAAGTTGAAGTTCATCGAAATTTCCAAACAGCTGAGCATCGTCGAGCATCCGACATTCCAGTACATGAATCACTTGAGCCCTTCAACGGTTGGCGGGAGTGGAGGTGCGCCATATCATCAGATTTCAAAAGCGGACTTTGGGCAATATCATGCTTGGATGGACGCGCACATCTCAAAGAATGAGGGAATCAAATACCAATTCCAACCGACCGACGAAAGCACCATTAAGCAGCTACTGAAGACATTGGTCGGAACAGCCCTAGGCTTCATTCCGTTCGTGGGGCCATTGGCATCAATCTCCTGGGATCTGATCTTCGACGCGATCGACAACCCTGACAAACTGAGATCTCTCGGTAATCTCACTGATACGGAAATGAGTATCCTCAAAATGGAGTTGTCAGAGATCAAGAAGCTCATGAAGGGTTCGAAAGCTCGAGCTCTTGATGCACATGAGGCGGACGAAAATGATGACATAGACCGGCTTAAGAAAATCGAGGAAGAAGACATCGACAAGAGACTTGAAGAAGAGGAGCATGAGGCTAACAATCACGCCTTGCCCGATGGCAAAAACACTGGAGCCATTATGTTCGCGATGAACCTGTAATGCTGTTATGAGGAGCCATCGTCCATCGGACCTCTGCAAGTACCTTGTTGTAATATGCACTTTGCTCGGTGCCTTGTTTGGGATTGAGGGCGGAGGAGAGGGCTGCTATGCTGAAGATGAGAGGGCTATGATAATGGTTTTTTTGGTCCTTGTGGTTTTTTCCCATTATCTTGATACAAATGTAGTAGCCAGTGAATTGACACAGGTTTTCTTGTCGGAATTCCATCGACGATTGTCTACTTTACTGCCCCTAATTCTTCCTCTCCATGATCTAGTCAGCCTGTCTACGTTCAGCAACCATGGAGCGGTGAACGCCCGCTCCGGCCCAGATAAAGCTTTCCCTTAATCCTCTTGTCTACTATTTGTTTGAACACACTTGTATCGTCGTTGGACTTGTGGCCGAGCTGTCCCATGAAGCCATACCCTGTTGAATAAGCCTGCCCGGCTTGATCTATCAAGATGGTATGATCTACGCCATACGCAATATGGGCAGCTTGTAAGCCTGGGACAAGAGTAGATCGACAGCAGATACGTGGCTTGTTGCGCTCATCGTTGAGAATTAGCGTCGAGTCCTGTAATTGTTCAGGCGTGAAGTCGATGCCCAGTTGCCCTTCCAGAAGTCGACCCCACGCAAAACATTGCCTATCAGCAGTAATAGCGGTACAGTGATGAGCACCACCGTCAATTGCCAAGATTTTCTTTTGGCAAAGATCGTGGATCTTGGTTGGCGGGACAAATGCTGAGTTATCACCAACAGTTCTGGTATCTCTAGCTTCACCGGACCCATTCGCACCCCAGCCCCAAACGTCATCATGTTCATCAACGACAAAGGAGTGGTAGTTACTGGAAGCTATATATTTGGCTCTCTTGCGATGGATTCGGACTTGCGTGGGTATGAGGGGGTTTCCGCCACGCCCAACGAGGCGCCGACCGAATTGCAGCCCCAAGCCCAAACGTTGCCTGCAACGTCAAGAGCAAGGGCATGATCGACACCGCAGCAGATTTGTGTAGTATTGCGTAGGCCTTGGATGAGAATAGGCTTAGCCTAGTTCTTGACCAGATTGTCGTGTTCATCGTGTCTCAAGCCTTTGTCCCCTCTAGAATTTTAGTGATGTTGTCAGTAATAGTCAGTAATAGAAAGCTTCACGCTGAGCCGTCTGCTTACACGAAACGTGCCCCATCCATAAACAAGGCCAGCAGTTGTGAGCGCAAAGCTACAACTATCCCCGGCCGCGACCTGGACAAATTGGGCATCTGAAGGAAAGTACTCTGAAGGAATTCCTATCGGCGTCGATTCTAGCGGATTCAAGTCATCTTCATCATCATCCCTTTCGGAATCGGCGTCTATGTCGCGTAGATTGCCGTCCCAGGCTGTATCCCTTCCAAGAGCGTTCTCATCATTCACACCCCAGGTAAGAATCTTATTATCTGCCGTCAGCACAACTGTGTGCATGCCACCACAAGCAACCTGAACCACATCGACAGAGCAAAGATGCGGATTCCGCGCCGGGCGCGTCACTTCTTTTACGTTAGGTCCTAGTCCAAGCTCGCCACTTTCGCCGCCGCCGAAGACGAAGATGGAGAGGCTCTCGGTGGGGACGCTACTGAGGGAGCTGGCTTCGGTCGGTTGCCTGGATTCAGTCAAATCCTTTTTGGCTCTTTTTGAAAACTCATGTGAATCGCCATCGTTTCCAGCCTGAAGCGAGCGCTTTCGCTCGCTGGAAGCACCAGATTTTGACGTTTTGAGTCAGGAGCGTAGCTTTTGCTCAAGCGCGCTGGATATTATTTTGGCCAGGCTCAATGCGACGGCTATTAATTGTCCGCGACTTTGGTGTCGTCGGGCGAGGCATCGTTGTTCTGATAACTCTTTTCCCTTCGAAACGAGGGGCTAGTCTCGAATATGTGCGAAGACGAGTGAAGTTTTCATCGTTCGTCGAGCAAATTCAAGATCACCACGTGTAACAGTGTTACAAAGCCCCGTCGCTCATTGTCCTTAACAAAGCCACAGCGCTTACGCGCTAGGCCCCAAACGGAACCAGTTGTGGCGGATGTTGGATGAATCGATGGCAAGGAATTGATTGAGTATCACTAACTTCCCATCATCAAAGGAAACCGTGGCAGGTTCTTTGGACAAACAAATGAGCGGATCCAAGCGCCTTTCATGGTCAGGATTCGAAACCGAGCAGCAACGAATTTTGAAGCACCACTTGACCGCCCATCATGTCATCTGCAGCTTCCCCTGCCAGTTGGACTCACGGTGCAGTCATCTCGGCCGCGTCGTCCGAGAAAGGCGCGAGTTCCCATGTCTCACTAGCATCGGGCAGACCAGTGGAGACAACGTCGGCATCCAAGAAGCCGCGCAGTTGTGTGACCTGCCGCAAACGCAAGGTTCGATGTGATAAGACGTCTCCATGCTCCAACTGCCGGCGCGCCAAGATTCCGTGTATCGTGCCATCCCAGGATCAGCCTCCGAGATGGGCGCGAAAGCTAGATCGCGTGGCACTTCGACATGAAGGAGAGGACCCCGGTGTCGACCAGGTCTTCAATAGACTGCGAAGCGAGTCTCATCTGAGCCGAAGCAAGTTCACGATGATGTCCAGGCTGACTTATCGCCGCCGGCGAGCGTGTTGAAGACACAGAACCAGTTCGAGAGATTAGTTATTGGCGATGAAGGTCGCAGCAGATACGTCGACAGCGGCTTCTGGTCACGCATCAACGATGAGGTATCCCATATTAAAATGCTTCGCCAAGTCTCAGTTAAAGGCGCGATTGCTAACAAAAGAATAGTTAATGGCCTGAAGATGGACACTGAAAGACTCACAGGGTAGGATGATCTCAGCTCAGATGAAGACGATCTTCTCAGCAAGAGTACACCATCAACGCAGGAGCTGCATCGCGACCCATCGGATCGTAACGCATTTATGTTCGCACACACGATGTATTCCCAAGCAGCCGACCTTGCTGACTTGCATCCGTTACCCTCACAAGTCCCATTCATTCTGAACTTGTTCCACGAGAGGATCAATTCCATGGGCTAAGCAGTTCACATGCCCACGTTGTACAAGACGATACAAGGATTGCCTTCTGGAGACTTAACCGCCTTGTCGCCAAGCGACCAGACTCTGATGTTCGCTATTTACTACGCGTCTATAACGTCCATGGAAGATGAAGATGTAAGCCTTCTATCATATATACCTCCTGCATGGGCTCATTGCAATTTGTCTAACTCGCGCCGTCAACATCAGGTGATCGTCAGCTTTGGCTCCTCCAAATCTGACCTCGTGCAGAGATATCGCCATGGTTTCGAGCTGGCCCTCTCCAAGACTGATTTCCTCAACAACCCCAATGTCGTTCTTGTGCAAGCACTTGAGATTTTTCTCATGCTTGCCAGGCGCCATGACAGCCCGAGATATGTGTGGATGATGACTGGCCTCGTCATCAGAATGGCTCAAGCGTTGAGAATGCACCGAGATGGCAGCAACTTTCCGCATCTGACTCCCTTCGAGGTTGAAACGAGACGTAGATTGTGGTGGATTCTCATGATGATGGACTTGCGATCGTCGGAGGATCAAGGCATGGATCTGACCATCGTCGATGGTAGTTTTGATACCAAGTTCCCACTAAACATCAACGATGAAGATATACAACCCGATGGTCTAACGATACCCGTCGAACGAGAGGGAATGACCGATATGACTGTTGCGCGGACCTGGTATACCCAGGTTAATGATATGCGACAAATGTATGTTATGCTGATCAACAGAGGTCAGACACAAAGTCTCGAAAAGCAGAGTCAGCTACTCGACAAACTGTCCAGATCGATAGAAGAAACGGATCTCAGAGATTCTGACCCAGCTGGAAACATTCGATATTGGATGTTCATGGCAGTAACTCGATTGGTGGTCTCAAAGATGACCCTTGTCGTTTATCTACCTGAACTATTCTCGTTACCGACGGAGCAGTTTTCTGACGAGTTACGCAGAAAACTTCTCATAGCGGCGATAGAAGTCGCTGAATTCAACCATATGCTCAACAGCTCACAATCTTGCCGTCCATGGCGTTGGATTTTCCAGACTTATGCTCATTGGCACTCTATCGTCTACCTCTTGCTCACAATAGCCCAGCAGCCTTTATCTCCTACCGTTGAGCGAGCGTGGATCGCTCTGCACAGCACGTGGCTAATCCCATCGCAGGGCACGCAAGACCAAGATCAACGCACGTGGCTTCCGTTGAAGAAGCTCAGGGCCAAGGCTAAACGACATCGCGAGGCAGAAATTCGGTGCCTTCGCCTTCACCCACAGGCTGCTCATGAGCTAGAAGCAAGCGATGAAAAACTGCCTATGCCTCTCAGCTCTGGACCGTTTCAGGGCACGAGCGATGAAGCTGTTAAAGTTTTCAACCGGAATTGGCGACAGCTGATCGGCCAAGACTTGCATAGCACTGTTGACCAGCCTTCCAAGTCTGACCGGGGAGACAACTCAACACCATTGAACTTCAACTCTGTCCCATCACATGGGCCTCTGACGGCGGGCGGCTATGCAAGAGGGGAATTTGACGTCGTCAGTGGACCGTCATCTGCGTCGCCTGCGACTGGAAGGGTTGCAAATCTCGACCGCAACTCAGCTGCACCTTGGAACCCTGAGCAAACAGCTGCCGTTCTGTTTCCAACGAGCTCAGCCGATATGAGTGGTCAGACTCAGGCACCTGATTTCTCAGCTTGGCAATGGAGTGAAGCGGACATGACCGACTTCACAGCTAGTTTTGACACTGCAGGTGTCGATCTGGACATGGGCTTGACAACGACATGGATTGGAACAAGTGGCTTCAGAACATGCAATGATTATCTACATCTGCACGAATTTCCAATTTGGTGATCATTTAGAGAGCAACGTGCTCCTGAAAACCATGTGCGGAATGCAATTCCGTTTCGGAAACAATACTCTCAGCATTCATGCTCGAAACAGTCTGTCGACTCGAGCGATACCAGTAAACAAATTCTTCACGCCTCAGATTATTTTGTCTGCAGCGATATCAAGTCTGAAAGGAGGCAGTATGCTTTCTACCGTGAAAAGCCGCCTATTTCCGGGCGGAATGCGGACTTTTGGTGAACTCGTCACCATGAACCTACCTCGGTTTTGCACACAACCATCATTATGTCTTAGATTGTACGCGGTGGAGATTTCGATCCAGAACCGATTAAAGTTAACGTACATTTCAGTCATGATTGAGTAAAGAGAATGACAATTTGATGCGTGTCTAAATATCGTGCTTTATGAAGTCCTCTACGTATCGCGAAAACACCTAATGGCCATCCTAGGGATATGGTTGGCTTGCATGAGCAAACACTGCAAATCAGGTTCTATGGCGCAGCAACTCGAAGTTTCAAAAGCGAAGACACTGGTGAATTGGGTCATGCCTAGCGTGAAATCAGCTCATAAAGACGACCGCATCGTGAGCAATCGTTGAGACGCTTCGTCAGGAACAAGTTGAACCTCTCACACCACATCACCACGAATGGTGACTTAGTTCGAGGCTGCCAATGGGGAAAGAACTGTGCCTGGTCAAATTTGACAATCTCGTCACGAGGTTCATGTCGATTGGTGACGTCTTTGACCCCAGCCTTCTCTTGGAATGGCTTTCAGTATACTTTGTTAAGCCTCGGCTGCCGCCACCCACCCTTCACTGCACTGGGACCTTTCGGCGTGGCTCCGATACTTCCAGGATGTGTCAGGTTGCGATGGCTTGCTTCTAGAATGGCCAGATATACTGAAGAAAGCTTTTACCAAATCGAAAAGTTAGTAATGCTCATCATGACATGCGCACGGCCTGTCATGATTATTGAACCTGGGCCCACGCTCTAGTTTCGCGGTGATGGTTGAGATCATGGCAAGCGAGCGAATGAGACCGACCACAGTAGCAACACAGGCACTTGCGTTCATAGTACTAAGCGCCTTGCACCTCTACCTCCTTCAAAGCCTTGCGATTAAAGTTCACGTCCTTAAAGGAGGCGACGGGGCTGGTGATATAAGTGCAACGTAATGAAAATCTTGGAGAATTCCCTTCTAAGACACTGTCTCATCTGGCCCTTGGGTGTCTTCCCAAGATCTGCCCCATTGCCCTGTATGGGCCCTACCTGGCATGAACCGACTGAGACACAGTCGGAAAATCAGCAGATAGTACAGGAATGGCTTAAAGGATTCCTGGCTATGGCCCTGCGCGGCTGTGAATCATTATCGGCTCAGTCGGATTTTCGAGCACACCAACCCCAACTTACATCGCGTACCTCAGATAGAAACCATCAGATTGAGAGAAGAAAGGCAATAATTTATATTCGATGGTGTTGGACACAATGCCGCAATCAATGCAATATCGAGAGAATCATTTGTTACATGCACAATGCCCTCCTACTGCAACAGAGTCACCCTCAACTTGTTGGAAGCAAAATCGTGATCTTCTCTACTTCCATGTGAACCCGCATTCTTTGTCTGTGGGCTGACAAAATTTGCCACGATCCAGGGATACGCAGCGTATCATAGTGTTTCAGACCCGAACGACCTTCCGCGGTGGGATCGTGACCAACATGACGGCGTTCCTCCATGGCTCCTTCCCAACAGCTCACGTCAAACTCGGAAAGCTCCCCAGTAGATGCCCCACGATGGGCAGAGATATCATAGCTTCCCATTCCAGCTCCGATAACAAGTTACTAACTAGAGCTTGGCGGTATGGGGCATAACTGCTGTCAACCCCGGCATCATTCCTGCGTAGCCGTGTTCCTTTGCTCACCAGCCTCGATTGGGGGTTTCATAGTCCCGTGTGTCCGGTTCATAAAAAGAGCTACTAGGGTGCTGTCGATAATTAAAAAAACTTCTTCAGGAATAATCCCTGACTCCTCAACATTCGGCCCGAACAGGCCATGTTGGGATTCTTGTTATCAATCGATCTACATCACGAAAACGATTCATTCACCTATTTCGAGTCGGCGACCACTTCAACATGGCGACACGACCTTCGTTCACGGACGACGAGGAGAAGGATGACTTCTCTGTCTATACCACGGAGGAGAAGGAGGAGTTGAAGAAAGCGGACAAGTTCGGCGAATCGTGGTAGCCACGCGTGGTAGTTTCTATGCGCTTCGTTCTTGATTGAGGGTCTGGCTCTCGGTATGTTTACCACCGTCAACCCACCTCATGTGGCCTTCTTTGACTGACATCAGGTTCTTTTCTCAGGCTTCCCGGGAGCGTATGGTGTTTTCCAGTCATATTATAGCACAAATGCGCCCTTCAACGGAAAATCAGGACTACCTGCGGTGGAAACTTGCGCAATGGTAAGTCATGGGCTTTAAGCCTACTTGGTTGCAATTTACTTACAATTTTTAGGGCATTATGTACCTCGGAATGCCATTCATGATGGGTGTTCAACGCCTCTGTCCTTGACTTACACTTTGGGCTCCGCTGGTCGGCATCTTCATCATGTCTCTTTCGCTCGTAGCAGCATCTTTCTCGACGACAGTCCCTCACCTGATCGCCACTCAGGGCATTCTCTTCGCGATTGGGAGCTCTCTTTCATACTGTCCATGTATAGCATTTTTGAATGATTGGTTTGAAAAAAAGAAGGGCCTGGCTTACGGCGTGATGTGGGCTGGCACCGGCCTGTCTGGATCAATTCTTCCTTTCCTTCTCGAGTACATGCTGAGTCAATTTGGCTTTCGAACCACGTTGAGAATCTGCGCAGCCGCAATCGTTATCATCACCTTGCCGTTAGTATACTTTGTTAAGCCTCGGCTGCCGCCACAGCTGTCGAAAACGCACCGCAATCCGTTCAATTTCCGGTACACTCTAAGCCGAACCTTCCTATTACATCAACTTGCGAATATTCTGCAGGCACTCGGGTTCTTCCTACCAAGCATTTACCTTCCGACCTATGCGTCCACCGTCCTAGGTGCGGGGGGGGTTTCCCTGCCGCAGCCACCATTCTGCTCTTAAACATCGCATCGACCGTTGGATACCCAACGATGGGATGGCTTTCGGATAAGTTTCATGTGACCACCTGCCTATGTTTGGCGACAGTTGGAGCATCAATCTCGACATTTCTGCTCTGGGGATTCACGACGAACTTGCCGTTGTTGCTCATTTACTGCGGATGCTACGGATTGTTCGCGGGCTCTTACACATCTGCCTGGACAGGGCTGATGCGTCAGGTGACGACTGACAAGGAGATCTCATCTGCTTACGACTGATGCCATCGACCCCGTAATGGTGCTTGCGGTCTTGGCAGCTGGTAGAGGAGTTGGGAGTGTTTTGTCTGGTCCATTGAGTCAAGCTCTCACCGACCACATGGTATGGAAGGGCGAGGCTTTTGCAGCATACGGTTCTGGCTATGGGCCATTGATCATCTTCACGGGTGTCACGGCTGCGCTAAGTGGCATTGTACTCCCTTGGAGGTGGATTGGGTGGATGCGCTGATGGGACAAGGCGAATCGCAGCGACAAGTATCAATATTCCCTACGTCTGCTTCATAAACAGAACGCTGGATTTCAAAAGGCATCACTGCCACCGAGAAGAAAAGAAGAAGACTAAGATACATATCTCCACAAGGTATTTAAACGGCAATAAATAGCAGATAGCAGATAGCGTTAGTCAACCAAGACGGGAGCCGGCAATTCAGCATGGTGATGGCCAATAAATATATTTAGGGTACTATATACGACCGCCAAATTTTTTACACGTAACCCCATCCAACATACGAGAAAGTGACGTAGCATTGGATACTCCTTCTCTCATGTAAACCAAGCAGCTTCGGCACAGCGCGGAGGTGGCGCCGGAACAATGAATTATTAACATGGGTCGAAAACCGCTTGGTCCCCCACGGCTCTTGCATATTCAAAATGCGTACTTAAGACTCGGTGGTGTCGGTGAGTACTGGCTTTAGTCTCGATGTATTTCCACTTACGGGATCTCTGAGTCTTGTCCGTACGCGATTGCAAAACCAGACAGTGCTATTACTTAGCTCATGCACGTCACCACCTAGCTTGGACTCAGGATGTCATCAGGATATGCGCTTGACTTTGGCCTTGTAGGGAAGCGAGTAGTGATCACTGGGGCTGAAGGTGGCGTTGGGCAATACCTGGTCTCTTCGTTCAAAAAGGCAGGATCTGTGATTGTCGCGTGCGACCGCGATGCCCAATTCCTCAATAACTTATCGTTGGAACATCCTCATGAGTGCCGCGTATTCGAGTTATCGGATCCTCAGATCGTGAAAGCGACTGCTGAATCAATTGGAGACGTGGACATACTCATCAACAATGCCGGCTTCACCAAAGCAGAAAACATGTCGCAGGTACAAGACCAAGACGTCCACTATGAGATAAATCTCAATCTCATCGGTACAATAAATCTGACCCGTGCGCTCCTCCCAGCAATGCTATCCAAAGGGTCTGGCACCATAGTCATGATTTCTTCTTTCAACGCCATGCTTCACTGTGGCAATCCAATTTATTCAGCCACGAAAGCAGGACTGCTGGCTTTTACGAGAGCGATCGCCGTCGAGTATGGCGACAGAGGAATTCGAGTCAACGCCGTCTGTCTTGGTTCAATGCTCACGCCTGCTTGGCAAGCCCGAATCGACGCGAAGCCGAGTTTGGTGGATGAGTTGGCCAAACACTATCCTTCGGGGCGATTGGTCGATCCTCAAGAACTGGCAAATACTGTTATGTTTTTGGCATCAGCTTTAAGTAGCGGCGTCTCGGGAGTTGACATTGCTGTTGATCATGGCTTGAGTGCGGGCAATACGAGGCTTATCGAGGAGATAATTGGGCTTGGTTGACTGTCTGTCCCTACGCGCCAGTCGCAGCCTCAAGATAATGATATATACATCGAGGTCAAACTCAATAACAACTTTTTTCTTATAACTTTCTCTTCTAAAAAATCGCTTCCAATGCTAGATTCGTGTGTCATCATCTTCTCGTTGCCCCGGAGTTCTTCCTCGATGTGAATTGTGGCCCACCTCTTTGTAGCCAAGAAACCAGCAGACGCCCCTGCATGCCGTGAGATTCTCTTCTGAAGACTTGCTGACACCCCGCAGCGTCGCGCTTGAGGTTCAATTTTGATCTTACATTCTATTTTTCCGGGTGTTTCGATGATAAAAACTTGTCCTCAATGGCGTTCCGTTGCTTCAACAACCTTCCTGTGGAGATCAGAAAACAAATTTGGTTGTCCAGCCTCCCTGAAGATGAACCTGAAGTCTGCCTCGTATGGCCAATCAATCTGTCAACGGGGTGGGAAGGCGCCGAGGGAAAGCGATCCAAGGAGCCGTATCTAGTCGATGTCGCGTTTCCGGTCATAATGCACGTTTGCCAAGAGTCACGGTCTTTAGTGAAGAACTTTGACCTCAGCGAAGTTCGTTTTCGCCAATCAACAGCAGCAGGTTGACCTGTGCCTTTTCGCCATTTCCGCCCAGAAATAGACACCTTGTACTGGGGAGACGGCAACATAACCGGTTTCTTCGAGTGGTACCATGACCCGAGTTGCATTGGGGAAATCCGCTCACTAGCCATTGAAGCGCAATGGGGATTCCGTCAGCAACCGAGGTTCATTGATGCAATTCTGCAAGGTATGGAGCGCTTGCGAACGTTATGTCTTGTTTTTCCGGATACCAGCAAGAGGACCTGGGGCTGTGAGAGGTTCAAACAGCCAGCCCGACGTTGTAAGCTGCGTCAGATCCTAGGTGAAGCACAAGACAACGTTTTCGTCAATGAGAGGGCGATACTGTACGGGGCAAGCTCCGCAAAGACCCCTCTACCGCAAGTGCTACAGCATTGCCGAGATGTTCTGAATAGACAAGCACTTCTTCTTGTAGCAGATTATGCCGTCGCCGACGAAGGGCCGTGGAACAACGAAACAATGTCTCTAGACCGTTTAAATATTACAGCGAGCGTCTTTTCCGAGTATCAACGAGACAGAACGTGGAAAGAGATTTGTGGCGAACGGCTGTATAGCGAAAAGGAGTTCCTGTATATTACCGCAGAATACATCCCTGTTGAGGAGCGCCCAGACCCTACTCTGATCAGGGTCAACGGCATTGATGGAGCATTTGAGAAGTTGTACATTGGAGGCGACGATAGTGCAGACTGAGGCTACAGGGATATCCCGGTTCGCGTGTGTAGGGTCAAATGTGTATCACCTTCATCAGCAAATTTTTTGTTCAATTCAGGCTCAATTTGAGCCTTAAGTGGTGCTTCAGATAGCATTTTATGCTAATTCTTCAATTGCAGGTATTGTAGATAGCAGTATGCCATTGTTTCCCACCTATTAGTGTTTGCGCCCGACCACAACATTAGTTGTTCCTTCTTTACAAACACAAGTCTTACTTGTTGTACTTTCTGAGCTTGATAGACTTGAAGTCAAAGGCTTTGCCAAGCGTTATCGACCCCCAGGTTGATACCTGTCTTGTTCCCGAGCAATGTGGCTCGCTTTCGGAGCGGTCAGCTTCAGATTTGTTTTGACTTGGGATGCATGTGATCTTACTTGTAGAAGATAGCTTCGACGCCCTTTCCAGCATCAACCTCCTTCACCTTCCCTCTGGCAACGATGTCAGTAAGGTCAGCCTCCTTCAAGTCTGCAGATCAAACTTACGAGTACTCGTAGCATCGGAAGCCATTACCAACCACGGTCTTATTTGGTCCTCCCGAAGAATAAGTAGCCTTGAACACTGTCTTAGAATACTTCTTCTAGCTTATCCGCGGATTCTCATACCTTTTGAGCTTCTGCAACTCCGAGAAGGGCCAGAGCGATGGGAAAGACGCTTGAATACTGCATTTTGGTTTGGGTTTGGGTCGTGCGCACTTTGCAGAGGATATGAGTCAATCTCTACAAAGAATTCTCCGGGGACGGCATCTTTTATTTATAAGGTTCACCGCGCTACCAACGGCAACCTGCATTCCATGGCCCTTGTTGTTTTTTAGTGGTAAGGCACAGGATTACAAGGTTATAAGTGAGCCAGGCAATTGTCCATGACCTCAGCAGACTGTCAAAAACTCAGGAAGTCATAAATTGCTATTCTGGCATGAAAGCCTGACTCTGACGCTGAATAAATCAAAGGGTTCTTGGTCTGCTCTCTATTCCGGCGACATTACGTTAACCATCTGCAGATGTGCTGCACTTTACACTCGAAAGAGGCTCTTGCCGATCTGAGACGTTGTTTTCAGTCAGTCGAACTACAAAGCCCAGCGTAGACTAGTTTCGCAAGGCATTCTGTAGAATGCCATGCAGTCTCAGACAAGCACCATGCTAATGCCTCAAGCGACCTAGGTTGCACATTGACTTACACTCCGATCCGTGTTTTATTTTACACGAGTATTAGCATGGAGGAGGGGCTCCTTGACATTGTCAACCTTCAGCTGGACGAGAAGCTGTCTCGAGCGACAACGACTTCAGTGGAGTACTGCGAGCAAAGTATGAGCGCCCTCGCCGCTACACCAACGACGGCACTGATACTTGCAGCAGCGCTTAGACCGTCCATAATTGCTTCGTAATATCTCCTTACTCAGCCGTGCCACGAAGTCATTGTGTTTGAGCATGTCAGCATTTCATCTTTGTCATCATCATATCTCCATCTGATGTCCCAGTCCTGTAGGCGGACTTGGCCAAGGTGTGATTAGGCGCCGTCTGAACGCCTCTTAAGTCTAAGCACTGCGGTTTGTTATTGTTCATTAGGATGTTCATTCTCGATAGTTACATCTGAAAGAGACACTCAAATATCATTCCCGTACGCAAGTTCCATCCAATACTCGTCTCAGCGTCTGTGTCCTATGCCCGGACACAATGACCACGGGGACTACGATGTAGTCGATCCATGGGCAACTGGGGTGCTTCGCTGAGAAACGCTAGAAGAAGAGATAAAGAAACGGGCACGAAGAAGTCTCAAATTTGGCTGCTCATTTCCGGTACTAATTTCTACAATGATGAAGCGAAGGCTCGTCCGGCACAAAAGGCCCATCCACCGGAACGGCACCTGAGCAAACATTGCCTTCCTCTTCAAGGTACAGATTGTGATTTTATTAGTAAAAGATTCTGATTGAGGAATGACACTTATGACAAAAGTAATGATCCAGACCTCTGCTTTGATATCGGTGCCATCACCCGCGATTTGTGGATGCGAAGCCAATTTACGCTATCCGGCAATCACGGCACCGCAAGCCAAGG
>AFRD01000564.1:0-18440 GCA_000222875.2 Periglandula ipomoeae IasaF13
TCGCCAAGGCACCTACGGATATGATGAAATCGTTAGCCGACAGAATCCCTGCCAACCAGGTCGGGAACGGAAGAGGTCATTGTCGAATTCTCCTCACCGAACATTGCCAAAGAATTCCATGCTGGTCACCTACCAAGCACAATCATTGGCGCCTTTGTCGTTAATTTGTATGAGAGCATGGGCTGGGATGTTATCAAAATGAACTACCTTGGCGACTGGGGAAAGCAATTCGGGTTATTGGCCGTGGGGTGGGAGCGTTTTGGCTCCGAGGAAGCTTTGGTACGCGAACCCCTTAAGCATCTCCTAGAGATTTACGTTCGCATCAATAATCTCTTCAAACCTGAGCAGGAGCAAAGCAGGAAAGCACGTGCCGATGGCAAAGACACGGCCGAGATTGAGTCCAAGGGCCTGTACGCAGAGTGCAACGCGTATTTTCGCCGCATGGAGGAGGGCGACGAAGAAGCCCTTGCGCTCTGGAGCCGGTTCAGGGATATAAGCATCGATCGATACGTCGCAACGTACGCGCGTCTGAACATCCACTTCGATGCCTACTCTGGAGAGTCGCAGGTGAAACGTGAAACAATGTCTTCTGTAGAGCGTGTGCTGAAAGAAAAAGGTGTCTATGAGGAGCGTGATGGCTCATGGGTCATCGACTTCGAGAAGAAAGGATTCAAAGGACTGGGCATGGCCGTCCGTGGACGAAACGGCAGCACGACTTACCTCCTGCGAGATGTTGCGGCGGCTCTCGAACGAGACGAGCAGTATGCCTTCGACAAGATGATTTATGTTGTCTCATCTGAGCAGGATCTGTATTTCAATCGCGTGCTTCGAACCCTGGAATTCATGGGCCGATCTGACCTCGTCGATCGACTACAACACGTCAGCTTTGGCAAATTCCTCGGAACGTCCTCGCGTCTAGGCAACGTTCAACTCTTGAGCGACATATTAGACAAGTCTCGAGACGCCATGCATGAGGTGATGCGCCGAAATGCTGCAAAATACGCGCAAGTTGAGAACCCCGAACTCGTCGCTGAAGCCGTCGGTCTCTCTGCTGTCATGGTGCAAGACATGTCTGGTAAGCGAGTTAACAACTACCCCTTTGATATGGCCCGTATGACCTCCTTCGAAGGCGATACAGGACCGTATCTTCAATACAGTCATGCGCGTGTCAACTCCATCTTGCGAAAGGCCCAAGTCACACACGAGGAGCTCCGGGACTTTTGTCTTGGAAGTCCCGACTTGTTGCATGAGCACCTCTCGGGACATCCACACTGCGTTGACTTGCTTCGTCTCATCGCTCAATACCCAGATGTCACGGCTGCTGCGCTTCGCAACTTGGAACCTTCGACCATCTTGACCTATTTATTCCGACTGGCTCATCAGCTTTCGTCATGTTATGATGCAGTGCAGGTAGTAGGTACGAATGACGGACGGGAAGCGATGCTCGCTCGTGCTGCTGTATATGAAGGTGCTCGCCAAGTTCTAGAGAACGGGATGAAGCTTCTTGGGCTAACCCCAGTAGAAAGGTATGTTATGTACCGTGTTGATAAGATGCAATTATTACTCGTAGGCTGCTAACAATTTTCAGGATGTAGCTTTGGTCGTAGTACGCGAATTCGAAAACGTGCGCCTGTAATTGCCGATCCATGCGTTTCGGTTGCTGTAGCGTTAGTAGAGCACATTGGTCTATGCAAATATAATAGAAGTCACCTCTAGCACGAACTTGTCTAGGGCGAAAGTAAAGCAAAATGCTTAATGTGCCGAGAGGGTTGGTCTCTGGAAGGCAGTCCAATCCCCTCATACTGTGGAGCTACGCCTTTCAAACTGCTTCGCTGGCTTCAGACGCGTACTCGAAACCCAAAAACAAGTTGAAAGAAGTTAAGGAATGACATTTCCCCAAGAAGGATATCGAGGCGAGGACTATCCAATTGGAAACGACATGAGGAAGGAGGGAGTCGTGGGGTTTATGTCCATTCCAATAGCCATATACAGAATGCCTGCGTGACTTCACCGACCAACTCTGCCCCTTTTACAAAATTAATTCCGGCAACCACACTGAAAACATCACTCTTATACCTGCAAATGCCTATCAACATTAAACTTTTGGCACAACGAAGCGAGGGACGGCCTTCCGGCTCCAAGCGCGGAGCTGATCATTAGCCAGCGAAGAGCGAGAGATGAGAGATGCCATTCGGATATACCAAGATTTTGCTTATCTCACATGACAGGTAACAAAAAAAAAAAAAAATACACAAGGACCACTCGTCCAGTATCACGGCGCATTGAGACCAGACGACGGCTAAATGGCGCCCTTGATGAAAAGAAAGCCTGCGACACGTGCCATTCATGTCAAAATGGATTTAGCCTCAGCGGATGTCAACGGTGCTCGTTCAGGGTCAGGCCAGGAATGTTCTGAAGCCTTACAGATTCACTCTTCTGCACACAGAGAAGAGCCCTCGTGGTTGATGCGGGAGCGCTTATTGGCCATCGGAATCAGACTTGGCTGATCACGTCTATTTTCTTGGCTCCTGGGCATTTTTTCTTTACCGGAGCCCAATTCGGATATTTCAAGGTGGGGAGCCAGCACGTGTATGACAGGAGGAAGCTTAGAAGCTACGGACGAACAGCAAATGAGGTGCTAAAACGCTTGGTAGTCTTGGGTTGGCTTGTCAATCAAGCTTAACTTCGTGTGGGGCTGATTGCCGAGACACCAACTTCATCGGCTCGCAAGCCTCAGCCTCAAGAAGGACCAGTTCTTGACCTATCATCTCGTGGATTGTACCTTTACAAACCATATCACTTTGTGGGAACTTTTCCCTGTCTATCTAGTTCAGGGGACACGCGGTGACCCGGAAAGACGTTTGCGTGCGGTGCAAGCTTACGTGCATCAGGCGGGTCTTTGCCTAGCACTGAAGGAGAAGAGGCTATTGCAGGCTGTCCCAGACCTGAAACCCTGCAAGAATGGATTCCAAAGTATCACTTCAATGATGGAACAGGCTGTAAAGTATAGATGAGAACTCAAATGTCATCGTTCATATCCATCTGGATTTGGCATGTATTGGCGCACGCTCGTCGCAACGCGTGCCCACGAGACCTCTTGTTGTTCGAACGAACAAGAGTCTTCAACCAGTCAAAAAAGTCTGCGCTGAACTGCCAAGCTTGTATATCAATAAGCTACTTGGCAACAGGTCTAAAGTGTCGAACCCTTGTTTGTGGCTCCTCCTTACGTTTGCCACATGGAAAACTGGAAAGCATCAAGGGCTCTTCAGGTGAAGGCATGTACGTGCATAGAAGTGGATCCATTAAGGCGCCAGGTGAATTACTCAATGGATATATAACGGACGTTTTCTTCTGCTACATGACAGGGTGGTGACAAACGACTTTGGTGGTTCAGTCATCGTATATCGGCTCTTGTTGCTTAGCACGAGTCCCTAGCACCTGAGACGTGCACTGTCAACTCCTCGAACAAGGTTTCAGTCTCTCAAGACCTATCGCCAAGATGGTTGTTCTTCATCAATATGACTACATCATGGCCATTGGTACCATCTTTGCATTCCTCGATGCATGGAATATTGGTAAGATGGAGGGTAGGATGGGTGTTGAAAGGATAGGATACTGACTACTATAATACAGGTGCCAATGATGTTGCCAACTCGTGGACTACGTCCGTCTCGTCACGAAGTATCTCATACATACAAGTCATGACTCTCGGCTCTATTCTTGAGTTCGCTGGCTCTGTCGGTGTCGGCGCTCGAGTAGCAGACACTATCCGAACCAAAGTCGTCAACGTCAACCAGTTCAAGAATGACCCAGCTCTCCTCATGCTGGGCATGATGTGTGCCATTGTTGGCTCCGCGACGTGGCTCACCTTCTGCACCAAGATCGGTCTCACTGTTTCTACTACACATTCTATCATGGGCGGCGTCATCGGTATGGGTATCGCCTTGGTTGGCGCTAATGGTATTATTTGGGCCGACTTCAAATCCGGAGAAATCAGCAACGGTGTCGTCTCTGTCTTCCTTGCTTGGATCATTGCGCCATGTCTTTCTGCTGGATTTGCCATCATCGTGTTTTTGCTCACCAAGTACGCTGTCATGCTTCGAAGTCAGCCAGTCATCAAGGGTCTCCTCCTCGTACCTGTGTACTTTGGTATTACTGCTGCTCTGTTGGTCATGTTGATCGTCTGGAAGGGCGGTTCAATTGACATTGACCATCTTTCCAATGCTGAGACGGTCGGAATCATTGTCGGTTCTGGCGCAGCATGGGCCATCCTTGTTACAATCTTCCTCGTTCCCTGGCTGTACCGCATCGTTGTCAAGGACGACTGGCAACTTCGTTGGTACCACATCCCCATGGGTCCTCTTCTTCTTAAGCGTCCTGAACCCCCTACTCAGCCCGAGGGCGCCTCTGGGGGTATCCGCGATTTCTATGCCGGCCATTTGACTAAGGAGGAACTGGATGAGCTGCGCAACAGCGACTCTTCAACCCACAGCAACGAAGAAGAATCTTCGGTGCAGTATCCGTCAAAGACCGAGCAAAACAACGAATTGAACTCCAACGAGGATCAGGCTGCGACAGTCACAAACAATCGAGTTCGTGAACTTGCAATGCCTGAGCATAAGCCAATCGTCGGGCCCAGACCCGAGGGCAAGTGGTGTGAGGGGCATGTCATCTTTTGGTTATTCAAGTGGCTTTTCCTGCGCGGTGTCGACCAGGATATTGTCAACCTTCAAAAGAAGAAGACTATGCTTTCGGGTGACTTGGAAGCTACTCACGCTCACGTTCCTCACTACGACAACAAGGCCGAGTATCTTTATACCTTCATTCAAGTCATGACAGCCTGTACCGCTTCATTCACGCATGGTGCGAATGACGTTGCGAATGCCATTGGACCATATGCCACCATTTTCCAGATCTGGCACTCTGGTGCGCTCGCTGGTTCAAAAAGCGAAGTGCCAATCTGGATTCTGTAAGTATTGCCGTCAGTGAAAACTGAGCTCGAATGTCGGAGTTGCTAACTTTTTTCAAGGTTTTTCGGTGGTGCCGGTATCGCACTAGGTATCTGGACGTATGGCTACAACATTATGAAGGTTCTTGGTAACCGCCTCACCCTTCACTCTCCGTCTCGTGGCTTCGCCATGGAGCTTGGTGCCACTTGCGCTATTATCTTGGCGACTCGTCTCAGTATGTCATGATGTGTTCCCTCTTTTCCCCACATTTGTTACTTAATACTTACATTTTTACACAGAGCTGCCTGTGTCGACTACTCAGTGCATTACTGGAGCCACTGTTGGTGTGGGACTTTGCTCGGGCACATGACGATCAATCAACTGGCGTATCGTTGCTTGGATCTACATGGGTTGGGTCGTCACTCTGCCAGTCGCTGGTATTATCTCGGGTTCTTTGTGTGCAATCATCATCAACGCGCCTCGCTGGGGCTACAAGGGATAAGCTTAAGCGCGTATTGCATGAAATACACCCAAGGCTACCATCTTGAAAAACTCATGACACAAAAAGTCACAAATCTTTTTCAACAATTGTATCAGTTACGCTATCGCCAAAATAGACTTCAGTCCTTTATGTATTTACTTAGCCACGCGCGTGACATCAAAACGGAGCCATGTATGCGTGCGGTGACGCCTTACTGTTTAATACGCGATCCGATCTCAAAGAAAAACTGACAGGCCCGACCTATGTTGGTAGGAAGTCCAGCCATTTCTGCTTTTCCGCCGGTATTGACAACCAAACGTTGCGGATCTCGAGACTTGGCCGGTTTCCATTCTGGCGAGCCTGGTGCGCGATATGTGTTCGGGTCCAATGTACGTATGAAGCTTGTCCAGTACGCTTGAGCGACTGTCACGGCATTAGAGTTGATCTCCCCGGGATATTAGCTCTTCGGTGCTGTTGCCCTAGTATTGAGCGGGCTGAATATGGCATGTACTTCCACCGTGTGAGGAACGCCGACTCCTGATGCGATCTGTGCGGGATCCTCCACGTTCCAGACGTATGACCACGTTTTTGGAGAACCGTGAGCGCTGTATTGCTGATTAATGTAGAGACCAGGGCACATGTACCTCATGTGTCCGTAAGCGTCGCTGACCTGCCGCCATCTGCAACCGACCCGAGGGCAAGTGTCGTTGGGATTTGGGTGGAGGTCCACGATAGTACCCAGGTCGGCTAGGCTGAGAAGCGGAAATTGGTTGTGTAGGAAAGTGTTCATGTCTACGATGGTTGTGGCATTCGAAGAGGTGAAAACAGTGCCGCCATTTGTGTCGTCACCAGTGATGACCGGAACGCGGATGAAATGGCCGCGCTTGAATGTATCATAAGGGACTTCGGATATAAAGTCGCCGTCAATGACTGGGTTCCAAGCGAATAGTTGAGGGTTCTGAGCGCCTGGCAGGGGCTGTACATTGACATTAGCCGACTACAGCTCTGCGGTCTAGGTCGACCGCAGACATTCGATGCTATCGGACGTGGCGCAGCCAGCGTGGATTGCAAAGCCACCATACAGATACTGAGATTCTTCCACAGTGAGCACTGTCGAGAATGAGACAGACTCTGCAGCGGCCCCGACAAAAAGGCCCAAGTCCTTGCCACGCTTTCTGGTCAGATGGTACGCAACACTGGCGGCGCCTGCTGAGTCGCCGCCAATAACGACATGCTTAGGATCGCCGCCAAATTTTGCAATGTGTTTCTGAACCCACTCAAGAGCTTTGACTTGATCATAGAGGCCGTTGTTTGAAGTGAATTTTCGCCCATCGGTCAGAAACCCATACGCGCCGACTCTATAATTCATGGTCACGACGATGATGGAAGAATTGCTTGCTTCAATCAGGCCACGCCCGTTGTAATTGTAATTGCCATTGGAAACGAATCCGCCTCCTTGGATAAAGAAGAAGACTAGCAATTTTGAGTTTTGCTTGGCTTTGCTTGGGGCATAAACATCGAGGAAGAGACAATCCTCGGATTGAGATTCGAATGTCTCGTTTGTCGGTGGCGCACCAGTACCAAGACATATGCGCCCGTGCTAGATAGCCACGCTCATGGTTAACATTTGTATTCTGTGGTCACTGATATGTTCGATCCGTCTTTCAACTCGCCTTGTCTGCTCTGACGACCTCGTTTGTCTTGATTGGATCAGCCGGCCGTTGGAATCGTAACTTGCCGAGCGGAGGAGCAGCATATCGTATCCCTAGCCACGAACTAACACCGGTGCCATTATTGACTTCATCGTAGCGAGCATATCCAACATCAACGAGAGTTGGCACTGCGCTGACAAATGTCAACCAGGTACTGAGAACTGCCGGAATAAGGAGCTTCATCTCTTATTTGTGGAGACCTTTCCGTCAATTATGTTCATGCTAAGAGAAGCACAGCCAGCACCATTCACTAAAGAGTTATTAGTATTGAAGGCAGTGTCGTCCTTTTGTGCAAGTCTGAAGGCTTACCTCATTGTTGTCGGTTCGGAGTCTATTTATACGCTCCGAAATTCGTGGGCGTTGCCTCAATGGGAGGACTGCGCCTGAGTCGCCGAACTGCAAAGGTCATTTAGCAGGATCCATATGTGGCGTCACTACAGACTATTGAGCCCAAGTACGGGGGTTGATTATCCGTACTAGTCACGATGGAGCGGGAAAAAGACTTCCTTTAGAAATGGGATTGGGTGGAAGAAAACGCGGGGTAAAATAAACAATGCGCCATAGGCCCGTCTTAACCCGCTCAACTGCCAAACAAGTACACAGAAAAGTAGTTAAGCGGTCGCTTTCACCTAAGCGGACACTTTTTTATGTTCTCTTGTCAAATCTGATGGCGAGAAAGAATGCTGCCTCAGTGTCTAGCCATTGCTGACATGTTGCCGATGTGATTATTGCCAACGTGAATGAGCTCCACTCGGGAATACAACTCCGGTACCTCCCCATCGCTAACAATGTTGCCGATGGCAGAACTAATGGGTTTCCATTGCCGTTACGCACCTACATTTTGGCATCGGTCCGAACGGCTAATGTTGAGGGTTCCGACATTAATAGCCACCAAGCTTCCCTGCATCGGAAAGGCAAAGCTCTACTGGCTTACGAATCAATCAACTTTTCTCGTCAAATAATGACCAGCAAAGCGACTCACTCAATGTTTAGTACTTAGCATCGAACATTGATGCAGTTTGTTCTAGCGTTTCGATCTTTGATGCAACCACCACGCCCGTCGTCAACGAACCATGGGCCACCGGTGCAGTCACGCCTATCGTAGAACTCGGCGCGAAGCCCGTTTGCATATAGAAAGTCAAAACTTCTAATGGCCGGTGAAAGAGGAACTGGATTCGTGCCGCAACGAAGGGTGCGGCCGCCGACAGAGTTTCCGCCACAAAACTCGTTTTGGTAATAGTCGACGTCGACTGTCCAAGAGGCGGCAGCAAAGCCTAAGACTGCGAGAACGCGCATATTGTAACGCTAATGTTGAATTTGCACAGATGCTGATGTATTTAATCACGAAGTGCAATTCTCAATGCTTCAATGGTGCTGTGTGCCCTTTATATTAATGAGACTCTACGACTGAATTGCGTACTAACGGCGACTTGCAACTGAGAAATACGAAATACGACGACACTACGCGCAAATAGGGAACTCAAACTACAAAAGAGGATGAGTTCAATTTAATTCATAAGGCTATTCTTGAATCTAACTGCCGAAAGGGCTAGATTTTCTTGGCCGCAGGTTTAGTTTCCTAGTAGTATTGGTAGCGAGATTGTTCTGCGTTTCTAATTTGACCTTGTTTAGACGCGGGGCACTTGGTTGCTCCAGCGAGAGGAGTCGGGATTGGCTAGGCATTGAGTTGAGTGGCCGCGTAAAACTACCGGAATGCGGTAAGCTTTAATTACTGAGGCGTTCAGTTAATGATGCCTCATGCAACTTCCTATAGTAAAAATCTTTGCTGAAGGCTCGCAGAGACTGGCAGAGGTCACGTTGTGCGCTCTGTTCAAGATAGACACGATCCTGCCTGCTAACAGTTTGACAGGGCTGCACTACGCAAACAACTAATTTCTACTTGATAAAAAAAAAGCACCCGAGGACTTTTTTAAAAGTGTTATTATTGACAGAATCATTTCATAGTTGTATTTTGCATATTCTGCTTCTGACGTTTCCCAAGTCAAAAATGTTAAGGACATAGGGTAGCTCGCTTGAACTCGCAATGCATCAGAGCCCAATGAAAAAAGCAGGCTGGGCTATTGGAGCAGCGAATTAGTGGAGCACTTTCGCAAAACACCGCGGCCTCTGCGCTATCCGTGGTTTTTGTCAACACGGCGAGCATCACCCATGAACAATGTGAATGAGATGAATGGAGAGGATGGAGTAACGCCTACCGGAGATAACTGCCACTCGAATCGTGTCCAATCATGAAGTCCAATACTGTCATCCCAAGAGCCGTAAGCCGTTTTCCTCCTATCCCTTTTCATGGCTCGCTTATGCACGCGACCAGTAGAAGTCGAGGTTTAACCCCATTTACAGTGCCAGAATTGCCGAGTTCGCAAGGTAAATGATGATAGCTTCTAGGTCCCTGCCCTACAACAAAGGTGTCAGATCGCAATCTGATTATGTTTTCATTTAGATACGGTGCAACAGGCAGTCACCTTGCTCCAATTGCATCACCTCAAACATCCCATGTTCGTCGGTCGGTTCGGCTGCTGTGGTGAAGGAAGGACAGAGTCCGGCCCCTTCCGTTAACGATAAGTATGAGCAAGACCGCTTTGGCGTTGGCTGTTTACTTATCGTCGATATAAGTAGCCTCGACACCATTAATGAGCGCCTCTTCAGATTGGAAAAGGCTATTGCGTCGCTTGCTTCTGAAAAGCGAGATGACTCGGTCAGCAAGCGCATCGGCCTCGATGAGCCTCGAACCGTCAGTACTGCGTCCCAGCCTGAATGGCTCACGAGCAATAGTAGCACCGTTCATGGATACTCCCCATTCGTAAGGCAGGCAGAGGCGGCATCCCAGATGTCACAGCTATCCAGTCCCAATACGAGTGGAGAGTCTCCGATTCTGGATGAGGTCCGAAATCTCAGAGCTATGATCGAAGACCGTACATCCATCGGCGCCCAAAGCTCAGCCATTCAACATAGTACCGAGGTCCAGAAAGAACAAATTCCAGCTCATGTTGCACTTATGGTCCTCCAATTCCTGAAAGGTTTGACGCACCCATAGCACATGACGCTCTGGTTTCGTGCCCAAAACTCACAATCAGATCCAGATTATGCGACATTGTTTTGTCTGTTACAGCCAATGCCAAGCCACCACGACTTCGAATCTATCTCACAGAGAGTTTATTTCCCTGTCACACCGGCGACAACCGGCGAGCTCACTGCATTCTACGGGATCATATACTACTGCCTGAAAGAGATGCTAGAGCTCCGGGATGGACCAAGCTTTCCGAAAGATCAATTACAGAAGTACTGCACTTTGTCTCAGAAGTTATTTGAATCCGGTATCAAGAACCATGAACTATCCGCTGTTCCGAGATACGAGAATGCGCTTGCGCTTGCTCTTGCCGTAAGTGCTCCAGATGCCCTTTTTGGCGACTCGTTGCTCGACACTGACTTGGGGACCAACACCGTAGACCTTAGATGCGCAAATATCAGGAACCCTAACGCTTCAGTGGAACTTGACATCCGCGGCTGCTAGACATTGCATCACACTCGGCTACCATCGAGAGTCAACACTCAGAAAAATGCCGCCAGACGAAGCAGACTTATACCGTGCTCTTTTTTGGAGCGTTTATTATGCAAATTTGAGTCTTGTTCTTCCTTTGGGAAAAGTAGGCATTATCCACAGTTTCGACGTGGACATTGAGCTCCCGGCAATTCCGACTGACCCAAAGGCCGCTGCATGGGGAATCCGCTCGCACGCAATGCGTGATTTCATCGACATCCAAGCCCTGATATACGAGCAGCTATACTCCCCCTCTTCCTACAAGCTAGAACAGCTCGCAAGGCAGCAAAAAGTGTCAGAGTTGGCAAGTAGGCTAGAGAGATGGTATTATCACTGGTCCCGACTAGCCTACTCGCACGCGTACCACTCAGACATTCTTCGATTCTTCTTTGCCCCAGCGGATGTAACCTACTGGTCCGTCCTGACGCTAACTCACCGCGCCTCCTCATTTTCTACCGCAGTGGAGGATGTTTCGGATGCATGCTTTGCGGCTGCCCGGAAAGGACTGGAGACTCACTTGGGCCTATATCCCGAGTTCAAGGCCAGCGGCATTGGGGCCATTCAACTATATGCGATCTGGTGAGTGATTTCGCATGTTAACCACCGTCTGTAACCCGGTGACTGAGACTTTACAGGCTTCTGATTCATTCATCTTTCACCCCGTACATAATCACATTTATACACTGCATCGTAAACAGATCCCAAGAAGATCTAGCTATCCTAGGCGAGGTCCTAGACACGTTGGATGACATGGGAGACGTTTCGGAGCCATGCCAGCGGCATATCAGTGTTTTCGGGGCATTGCACCGTACAGCGAAGGCGTACATTGACTCACAACGAATTGACGCCACGCAAGAGCATCCTTCCGCTGGGAGGGTGCTGAATTTGCCACTGCAAAACCCGGTGCTTGGGCAATATGATTGGGACTTTTTCCAGTCGAATATTGACGAATGGGTGGAAGACGGCGTGAATGCGAACTCATTCAATCTGGGCTATAGACTGAACTAAAGCACAGCCGCTTATGTGGACACCTACAGTTCCGATGCAAGGAGATCAGAACATCTTTAGCCACTTGACAGGTCGTAAATACCACGCGACAGTTTCTTACCATTCCTGCGTTGTTCATCTCGCAACACGGAGAAACAGAACCCGCGAGCCAGATTCGCTTCCGCCGATACGTCGATTGATTCAGTCCACCATGTCAAAAAAGTCCCGTGACGAATATTGAGAACTTGATGGCAAGAGGGCAAGGAAAAACATAGACCTGATGCACATTGAACTCATTGAGTTGCCAAATAAAACTAGTAGTTGAGAGTCTTTCATGCAACCCAAACAAGATCATCTACCATGGAACCGAATGTAAGGTCGAGTCGTATCTATGAGGCGAATGATCGCCATGCGGTCGCAGGCAGCAATACATTCTAGAAAATGCGCCCCCGCCTGGCTGCTAAATAGGGCTTAAATCCAGTGTCGCAAACTTGCCTGGCGATGGCGATGCTAAGCTCGGAAAGGCACTTGCAAATAGATAGATGAGTCGCATTGCCACGCAACGACAGCGCACAGGGTTTGACCATGGGGCGACTGGGGGAATCAAAGTCTCGCTCAATCAGGCAGGAGGGTGGAAGGGCTTAATTTATCCACGCTCGGGTATAGGATTCGGCGTGCGCAGCAATTTGTTTTTATGCCCGCCTCTGATAATAAGCTAGTAAGAAGCTTAATTGTAACCTTGCTAAAGTGGCAAGAATTGCGAAGGGATCAGAAACATAATTTACTATGATGTCGAAGTAAAGCAATTTTCAGTTCATGGACTCATAATGTATCATGTCGGAACCGTACCGAAGTTGCGGCACGAGTTCGCATCCTTGGGCCCGAGGCCATCTGCGTCGCACTGTACTAGCCAGCCATGCGCGATACAATTCCCATCTCGTGCCATCTATCACCAATAGAACAAAGTTTCGTCGGCGCGACACCACAAGCACCCAGCACGAACTAGATCCCGAAGCCAACCGCTCCTCGGATCCCGAAATACCAACTAACAAAGCACCCGCACTAGCACTAGCACAAAACACTCACGACGGTCAACATTCCAAAGCCAGCAGGAGGTCGACCCCAAAAATACCACCTCAACGATTGCATCACCATCTTGCTGCGTCCAGAAATGCCGTCCGATGCACACAAGAGCCCAAGGGTGGTATTTTGTGGAGTACATTGCCAAGACAGCCCAAGCATCCCCCCCAGAGCCCCGGTACCAAGCTCAAACGGGCAAGTCAAACAGCATAACCTCGTCCCAAGCCCTCCAATCACACTGGATCCCGACGTTTGAGCTATAGTAATCACTCATGTTTTTGAGTGGTGCTTTGCCTTGATCATGTCCTCCTCCCCTTAATCATGCCAAGTGTGGTTGATGATCTGCTCCTTATCTTCGAAGCCCAGGCAGGCAGGTAGCCCACTTGAGAGGGGGGCGGACGCGAAAGTTATTGCGTTGAACTGCCGTTTGGAGCGAACTCCGAGACGGGGACCATGTTGCGCAATTATGGAGGCGTAGAACAGTTATATAAATGGTCGTCGAACTGCTGTGGTGGACTGAAGATTGGGATAATACGCCCAGTCAAGTCTCTCTATTTCGTTCTCTATAAGATCTACATAGCAAAGCCAAACTTCACAATGCTTGCTAAAAGCACTATCCTGGCGCTGGCGGCCGCCATCCCCTTCGTCCAAGCCGCCCCAGCTACCGCAAATGATCGAGCCCAGGGAGACCTGCGTCTCGTCAAGACATCCGAGACCGATCCCGGCCAATGGGTCACCGAGCAGCAGAAGTTCGACCGCTTCACCTCCAAGAACATCGGGTTCATTGACATCACCGACATCACCGACAAGGATGTGCTCTCTATCCTCTCCGCCGAGGTCATGACCCAGGTTGTCACTCGAGCTGTGACTTACCCCCGCGGTGCACTGCACAAGGACGAAGGCAACAAGCTTCTTGCCAAGACTAGCACTGATGGTCCTAAGAGCTGGTTGAAGACATACTCTGAGTAAGTTGTGTTGCGATACAAAAGCATATAGTGTCTGCTCTAACTTGCTTGCAGCTTCCATACCCGCAACTACAGGACGTCCACTGGTGTCCAAGCCGCCAACTGGCTCTTCGACCAGGTCAAGAAGGTTGCTTCCAAGAACTCCGTCATCGCCGTCAAGCAGTTCCGACACAGCTCTTTCAACCAGCCATCCATCATCGCTCAAGTTCCCGGCTCCAGACCCAACCTCGGTAAGCTCCATCCCTTCCCAAACCACTTCTCACCGAGCCAAACTCCCATCTAACATGATTATAAAGTCGTCGTCGGAGCCCATCTCGACTCCATCACCAGAACCGCAGAGGGCCGATCCCCCGGTGCCGAAGATGATGGCTCCGGAACGGTAGTCATCCTCGAGGCCCTGCGTGTCCTCGCCGAGTCCAGCCTCAAGCCCAAGAACACCATCGAGTTCCACTGGTACGCCGCCGAGGAAGGCGGTCTGCTCGGCTCCAAGGACGTCTGGGCCAACTACAAGTCCTCTGGCAAGAACGTCATTTCCTACCTCAACCAGGACATGGCTGGGTAGTCTCCCAGCGGCACCCCGGCTGTCTTCCAGGACTACGTCGACTCTGTTCTCACGCAGTACATCACCACTCTTATCAAGGAGTACCTCAACATCACGCCCAACACTTCCAAGTGCGGATACGGATGCTCTGACCATGCTAGCGCCCGGGCTAATGGTTTCCGTAAGTCATTTGCGTCATTGACTAGTACGAATACTGACAGGCGATAGCTGCTGCCTTTGTTGTGGACGAGGTCTTCCAGAAGTCAAGCCCCTACATTCACTCTGAGAACGATGTAAGTTTGGCACACAGCACTCGACCTACTTCGGGCCAGGATACTGATATGAAGCACAATAGACCTATGACAAGATCATGTGGCCCACCGTCCTCCTGCACTCCAAGATCGTTGTCAGCTACCTTCTTGAGGCCTCATACATCTAGGTTATGTTGGCAGATATAGCCTGATCACTGTATATACATGAGTTCAATGGCTGTTGGACACACCAGTACATAAAATTAGTGCAGTATATATGCAAAGAATGCTTCTTTCAAAATGGAAAAATGATGTTGTTTCATCTGTGTCACAAGTATTGATAAGAACGTGCTCAATGATTGTGTTCACTGAAACAACGAACGATAGCCAGATGACACCTCCATGAAAAACGTAGGCAATGCTCTGTCCCACAAATGCAGTAGTAGTGCGAATTGAGAAATGCCTCGTGAAGTGAAAAAATATTTTGCATTTATAAGGTATCAAAAAGTAAAGATGCAAAAGCTCATTTGTGCTATGAGTGATAGGAAACGCTGTATATCTTGAACCCCCCAAAACCCCCCTGCCAGTTGATTGACGCCGAAGCAGCTGCCTCGCTGGCACGGCGGCTATTCTTGGGATTGAACTTGACGTACGTATTAGGCTTGCTGGACACTGTGACGTTGTATACTGCTCTATTGCGGTCATACGTGATAGCGAATGCCTGTGCTTTCTTGATATCGGATGTTAAGCTGCCGATGAATGGAGTCGACGCGATATACTTTTGATCAAAGGCGGATTGGATATAAAATTCGTTGCCGGCCCCTGGGCCACCAGCAGTGTGGATGATCCACCTCTGCCTGACATCGTCGTGGTTTCTGCTTGCGAACGATATGCCGACAAAGTTACCATAGACGTTAGTAAGAGCAAAACCAAACATTTCGAAAGTAAGGTAGCGCCCCTCGGTCAATTGATCCCTGACCCGCTTGAAGCCCTCTTCGACAAGAAGCGACATATCCTGGTTGGCATTATTCTTGCCGTATGGAACTGGTAGCTTATTCGTCTTGTGATCTTGGAGACACTTTGCAGGCCCGACCCAGGGTCCGGTCAAAGAGCCGAGACTTAGATTTCCACTCCAATGTGACCCATCATCTGGTAGGGACGGTGGAGTTTCTGCTGTTGTGATCTTTGGCTTGGAGTAGTCGGGCTAGATGCTTCGAGTCAGCTTTGCTCGAAAGGGGCTGCTGCAGTTGAACAGCTGTCCCATTCTTAGAGAGCTTACATTGTTAAAATCGAAGGCGTTCACCAGATTCGACATATGTTGCCGGCGCCATGGTGTGAGAGCTTGCGTGTACACGCCCTTGTAACCGCTGGCCGCAGCCCATTCCTCAATGAATTGAATATCGGAAGTGTGGTCTGCGAACTCGGTGAAAACGTTTCCTCCGCGCGTCCAAGGAGAGATGATGAATCGTGGAGTCCTCCACCTTATTCACAAAATCGTAAGCAAACATAAAAGCTGTGAGAGAGTACAAGATCCTGCGAAAAACAAGCTTCATCTCACCTGGGCCTAACGGCACATCCCCGAATTGGTTGTATGGATCCTTCATCCACTCTCCAGGCGTGCCCTTGGGGGCAACCACTGGAACAACATGATCTGCCCAACCACCCTGTTCTGTACCGTTGATTCAACAGTTAGCAAAGTTGCTCGATCACAAATGTTGTAAGAATTCGCGACTCACCGTCATAGCTGATAATCAGAACCGTCTCGTCGTATGCCGGGCTATTGGTAATGGCGTCAACGACTTTCTTCTGTAGCCAGGCTCCATCTTTTGGCATGTTAGGTGGATGCTCAGCCAACTCCTGAGGACCAACTATCCAGCTGACTTGGGGCAGGGTGCCTTTGGCCACGGCTTCATAGAACGCATCGAAGCCGGGATAGGAGTTTCCCTTGTTGCGCAACGCAGATCCATTTTTAGCAAGTTGGTATTGTTTAAAATATGCCAGCATGTTGTCTTCAAAATTGTCGAAATCTTGCCAGACCTGCCACGAGATGCCCGCTTCCTCTAGATATTCCGGGAACGTCTTCCACACGAACGGGAAGCAGTTGAGACCGGGTGCTTCGCAACCTAGAGATTATAGTTAATACAAAGATGACAGCGCTGAAGTGGCAATCAAGGACGTTTGAGGGCCCGAGTCGTCGTGAAGGCGGGAGACTGAGATGTAGAGTGAAGTTAGAGCACATACCGGGCGTCGCACTGTTGTCGATAATCATGCCGCCTTTGCCATCTGGATTGGTTGGTGAACCAGGGATGTTCACTGAGCCACTCATCCAGGTGATACGATTTGGATCCGTCACAGCCAGAATACTTTGCGTGGCCATGTCTGCCACAGTCCACCCCTCGGCAATGTCGAAATGCGTAGGTATGTCTTGGCGATTGAAGTATCCCAGACTGTATGGGCCATCTGCATTTGCCCAGTTGTTCCCTAGCCCACCGTTGTAGGCTGAGTGCATTGTCCCCCAGCCATTATCGCCAGCTCCCATACACTGTGTCGCGCTGGTCCATTCCCCACCCAAGTAGTTGATGTGCCAGGGCTTCAAAATGCTCACTCCATTCTGAGGCTGGATGGGCCTAGGGGACGAGGTCAGCGGAGATAATTGCTAGCAGATTGAACTGAGATCATTATACGTACTGTTCAAACGTTGAGCGTCCATCTGGATTGATCTGAACATTGGGATCTCCGAAGCCACGCACACCAGCCATGGTACCAAAATACTATGGTTCCAGCCGGTTAACCAAGATCCAGATATCGCGACACATATTGCAGGGGCAGAAAAAAAAATCAGAGAAGGAATTCGACATACATGATCAAAAGCGCGGTTTTCTTGCATGAACAAGACAATGTGTTTGATGTCCTTGAGCGAGCCGGCGTCGGCGGTGCTCGCGACAGCGAGGACGCATGCCGCAAGATCTGGTCTGCACCTCATCGAGTTTGAATGTCGCTGGTATATGCTCGAATCTGTGTCTATTAACCCTCAACCTCGCCAATGTCCAAGGCTCCAGATGCGCCGGAAATAAGTGCGAACGACAAGACTCTCCAGATCGTCTTTCTGTTATCGGCGACAACGACTTGCAGGAGTATATAAACGGCGTGCGCCTCCAGCAGCGACCTGTGCTCCTCCGTACGAGACGAAAAAGAATGACAGACTCCACTGTTTACCTACCAAGCAAGGTAAGTAACCGACTCCCTGCAGTCGGGAATACCAGGGTTGGCGGAGAATAGGAGAGTAACAAGCGGGGACGGACTACATCTGGCAGGATAAGTCATGGGGATGCGTGATTTGTGGTTCACGAGAAGGAGAAAGGTTTGTTGAGTTCGGCATTGGTGTGCCCACTCCGGAGGGAGGGTCAGAATCTGGTAGCCAGCATGGGTTCGATATCTCGGCGTTCAGAACAGTCTTGGTGCAAGAACAGACGCTCACGGCCGAGTGCTATGATGTGGTGATGCGGTGGCGGAAGTGGAAAGCGGGAATTGGAAGCACGCGACCCAGTAACGTTGCCTGGACTTCTGGGGCACAGGGCAGGGGGCAGGTACGATCTTGCCTGCCCTGGCCTCCTTCTCCAAATCTGTCAAGTTCTGTCTACTGACTAGGAAGTTAGCTGTATACCCAGCCCATGCCGCGCAAAGGTGAGGGGTTATGCATCTTCAATCTTCACATCCACCGAAGCTCTCTAATCTGTGCTTTCGGCCACATGCCGCCAGTTGATCCCGCCTCAATCGTCAAGTCGCCACACTCGCTCGGAGACTGGCATCAACAAATTGATCACACAAAGGTCTGGTCCGTCGGGCGGCTGCCGACTAACTGCCCCTCACTGAATCGCCAATGCCCGTACGCGGGGCAGATGCCGGTGTGCCGCC
>AFRD01000563.1:0-18660 GCA_000222875.2 Periglandula ipomoeae IasaF13
GTGCGATCTTCCCGGCGTTGTTCAGTCTTCCCTTTGCTCAAAGTTGCGTCCGCAAGGCCCTCATTTCCATCTCTCGGGGATGTATGGCCGGGTTCTGAGGTATCAGGCTGGTGATGTCTTGGACTGCCATCTGCAGGCCCCCTAGGGCCGCTGCCCCGAAGGGCCGGATTGTCTGTGGCATTCGAGGTCCATTTGGACCAAAAGAGGTAGGCGGGTGTAAGTAGAAGCACGCAGATCACAGTGTTCCAGACAAAAATGTGAGACCAGACATCATCTGCGAATAAAATCCGCGAGACCGAGAATGAAACCATTGCGAGGCCAGAAGTCGTAGCACTGATGTGCAGTAATCAATTGCTAGTCGTGTCGCATCGGGTCACTTCTCAAAAAGGAGGCGCGTGATGTGAGCTGAGCCAGCCGTTCGACAGGACGTAGCAAAGTTGGCTCGCAAGAGGCGAGAAGCGCTGGGCTTCTCTCAGCATGAAGGGTGAAGGGTGAGAAAAGTGAGCCACGGCAGCAGGGTCCAGTTGGCTCTCCAACGCGGAGGGGACGTGAAGTGGTGTTGGGTGAGGCTGATACTGCCTGGTCCTGGTCGTTCTGGCCTTGCAGTAGCAGCAGCCAGCCAGCCAGCCAACCATGGTCCAATGAAGAAGGATCGACCGATGCGCCACGGCGGCACGTATCACATCACATCAACAATACCTCAGCGGGTTCGCCATAGGAGATAAAACCGAAATCTGGGGGCCAAATGAGAGGCCAGTTGAAGAGGTGGAGTCGGGGCGGGCCGACAGCCTCGTTTGTCTCGCCTACACTCGAGGTTTGGCTCTAAGCCGCTAGACCACAGCGACCCATCCTATATATTCTTGTATATTCTTATATATTTAGTGGTAAAATCTAGTGGTGTTGCGTGGCGCTGCGTGCCGTAGGTTCCCCGTGTAAACTAATACAGTGACTGATGTGTATGGTGAGATGGCTAGCATTAAAAAGCTACGCGGATGTTCAAATAACCTTAAATATTGCTGATCAGACATCCACCCGTCAATTTGCAGTCTTCCTGGCACAAAACTTTTCCTGGCACGCAACCGTCACAACAGTAGACTCAAGTACACCAATTTGCTTAACATATTTGCACGTGAATTTCTTCCTGCAAGTCTTCAACAATCTTCGTCAATCACGAGACGACCCACTTAGCCAACTTGGCGAGGCTCGCGGGAATGACCTCAGGTACCTCACCGCGCATGTCTTGCGTTTGAGTTTGCGTTGCCACCACCGCTCTGCATACAAAGCTGCCGGAATTCTGCCTCGCCGTCTTGGTAACACCTTCCACAACAGCCGCGCTGGTGTTGTGCCCCGGTCGAGGCGGCTGACTGAGGACAATCGCCAACGGACCTCCAAAGTTGATGCGCCGAGAACCTGGGTCTCCAGAGCTTCCCCAATCAAGACTCACAACGTGCGCCAAGCCTGAGCTTTGATTCAAGACACGCCAAGTATCCGAATTGCCCTGTACAGGTCGCTCAAGCAGCAGTGCTGGCTTATCAAGACACAACGACCCTTCGTCCCCGGAATCCCAGAATTTCCTTGAAAGACAGCTGGCCGGGCTCTCGTTGTCAATGAACGAAGGGTGAATATCAGCCGGTGCCCATCGAAAGCCTGGAACATTCATCTTGGGCCCTTGGAGGAACAGCAGGCCGCTTGGAAGCGCGCGCTGCGCCAGATACCATGCCCGCAGACGGTCTTGGGCCGGCAACTTGAGCACATTCCTCATGACTTCGAATTCTTGGTCGTCTTTGACGCACCCAAAGGCGAAGTTGATGAAGCGGTCCGACTGATGGCTCGTGTTGCGGTACCGCAGACCATGCCAAGAGAGCGTGATTCGACGGATGGCATCGGCTACGGGAACGGCGTTGTCCCCAAAAAGAGAAATCGAATTACTATGTTGCGAGAGTGTGGCAATGGAATTGAAGAAGTTCTTCGAGTCATCAAGCAGTTTATCCGATGCCGCCAGGGGTAACTCCTTCTTCTTCTTCATTGGCTTCATTTCCGTATCCTTCTTACTCGTCTTACTTTGTCGGCATGGTGCGCACAAGACGTATGCGCAGGCGTCGCAGAGGAGCTTACCCGGATTCATCAGCTTGAGGAGGTAGTGTAGAGGGACGAATATGCACACGAGTACGTTCTTCATGTGGTTGACTCTGGTTCTTTGGTCTTCCTGCATGACGTTGACTGAGATGACTGTACTTTGGTTGCGGACAAAGGCCACCACGTCGAGTAGCGGAAACCAGCCATCTTTGAAGCGAACAGACAGAGAGCCGCCAGCGATGATTGCCTCTTGCATGGTCCAACAGCGGCTCATCCATGGCGATAGGCCGATGCGCAGCAGTAGCTCGCTCTCCGCGTAGGCTTTCCGCTGCAGATTGTACAGGCTCTTGTCCAGGACAACCGTCATGGCGGCGAACGAGTAATACCGCTTGAGCATGCCAATGGCCGTCCGTCTCGCCTCAGGGGCCAGCGGCACGCACAGGGTGTCAATCCAGATCTTGATGGACCGGTTGAATGTCCTGCGGTTCCATCTGCGCATGAACCGCGGCGGAAAGGTGTGTGTCCCCTTCGACTTTTCTCGCCCTGAAGTCTTATCCACCATCTGCTGCCCCACGATGTCCTCCCATGGCGAGTCCTCGAGCATGTCGTAGAACCGCTCCAGCTGGCACATGGGTAGGGCATTCTCGCGCGGATTGCCCAGCCCATCAGACCATACGTGTGAGAAGATGACGTATCGGTTGTGCGGTCCCTGGGCAATCGAGTCCTTGAGGCTGCCCAGCGACGGGACGAGCTTGCGCTTTTCGCCATTCCGGTTCGATTTGCTGCTTTCGAGCTTGAGCTGGATGTATGGGATTTGGTTTGACTTGATGATGTCTTCCAGTTCGCGCTCATTCACTCGCCAAAACTCACACTGACAATTATCATCGATATGCGTGGTTTGGTACGTTTCCTCGCAGATCTGATTGAGTTCACAAGCGAACTCGGAACATTTATTGTGCTTCGTTGTCGCAGGGCTGCTGCCACTGACTGCTTGAATGTCGTCGCGGCGCAAATAAGAGGCACAATACATGGAGATGCCTGACAATGCGCTTTCTGCCATGGCCATGTCGCGAGGACACCATCCCTCGCGCACCATGAGGGTCTTGGCCGCCTCAGCGAGTCTCCAGTGCCGCTTCCGAGTCGCGAGTTTCAGTTCTGTTAGCCCGACATCGACGGTGCTGCCAAGAACCATGATAGATAGGACCACCACTTCGAGAATATTCCGTCCATAGGTTTCGCCTTTCTTGATGTGTGTCGAGGAAGACCACATTTGTGTGATCACGCAGCTCGCGGTGTCAAGGGCAGCCTCGAGCCTTTCCAGCGCCTCTGTCTTCTTCTTCGCCCTCATCCCTTCAATGCTAAATATGCACTTCTTGACAAGGCTCTCCGACTGCTTGCCTGCTATAACCTGGCCGTGTGGTTCTGCATTCCTCACAAAGTCTTGTAAGTTGGGTGCTCTCTTACCGCCTGCCGCGCATAGCTCAGCTATGACACCAAAGTACAACCAATTTTGTAAGAATGCTGTCGCCATGTGATCATCGCGGCCTTGCGTCACGTCACCGGCCCGCAGGCTGTCTAAGCTCCAGCCATGTTGCTGTGGCACATCATGGAATGGCTGGGTTGGTAATATGCCTGACCCCAAGTAAGGCACCGTGGGGTACGGCTTCGTCATAGCCTTGAAGACCGGTAAATGATCCATTTCTTTGATGCCTCCCTATACAAATAACATCGTCAGCGCTTGGAGGACTGCGCAATAAGCAAGAAACCTACGCAATTAGGTTGGCAAGATATCTGCCCCTTTGTCTCCCGCTCTTATGTGTGAAAGGTGGTATAGTAGATGGGCTCCGAAGAAGATCATACCGCAAATGTCTCGCCCTTTATCCAGACGCCAAGTCGCCAGTTTTATCTACTCTCGCAGTTCTTGAAATGTTTGTGTCATGGTCTGATTCAAGAATTGCAGGAAGATGCCCCCTTGTAGTTGCGTCGCTGACATACATGGCGTTACGTCAGCAGCCCTACAGCCGGACAATTAAATAAATCTATTCCAGCCAGCATTTAGGCCTGTTTCTGAAAGATGGCTGCAGCACTAGTCAGCGTAGACCGCTGTGCTGCAACGTCCCCCAGGCTCAGCTGGGTGGAGCAAGCAGCGAAAGGGGCGAATCAACAAAATGCCGTAAGCTGATGATCGCTCTAGGTCTCACCCCTGGGTTCCTGTCCAGACATGCTGGGAGGACGCATGTGGCATGTTAACTTTGGGGCTTACCGTGGCAGCCTCGTGGCGTGGGCGGGCCGTTTCAACTTTCCAAAAATAAGCTTCTTTTTGGGGTCGTAATACACGGGACATCGCAGACATTGTCCTTGCATAACTCAGAGAAAAGACTCAATATCGTGATGATTGATAACCTTGGCGTAAGGGTTTCAAGGACTAGTCGGCCGCTAAATATTGTCTCTCTTATTATTGAAGCGTCTTTGGTCTACTGTGTAACTTCGTTCTCGGATACTCCCGTTTCTGATCGCCGACGGCCCCGCCCGCCCTGACCAGACCAGTCGTATCCTGTTGCTCCCATCCACGGTAAGTGACATATCGATGGCACTGTTCGTCGAAACCCAGTGCGGCTCTTATCCATCAATTGCCATTCTGCGAACTTGTTTATTATCCTTGTGCGACACGAGTGAGCGACCAGCCGCCTTGGAGGGAGAACGGCCTAAAAATAAAAAGGTCGGACCTAGCACGAGTAGAGCTAGGAGTACAATACTAGTTGATATACCTTGTGGCATAACATATAACTTCTTTTCACGATAACGATCCTAAGACTTCCAACTAACCACGTACGCACGATCTTTACGGCAGCATGGCGGACCGTAGCTAATCCTGGAGCATAGTGGCCATGAATCGTCTCATTTACTGCATCATGGGATGGCTCTCGCTATCGCTCACTGCAGAAGCCTGTGGGGGATACTATCGGTGCAAGAACTCGGATGGTTCCCACTGCTGTGTGCGCAACTCAAAGAGGTGTTCGTTTACCACGGCTCATTTGATGACTAGGTAATGCCAACTTATAACGGCCCAACTGCTTGCCTGTCTTTCTGTACAGGCGCCACGACGTGGCCGGCTGAGTGTGTCATTCAAGACTGTCGGTGGCAGTCGTCACCAGTAGGTAAATATGCCACTTTATGAAAGAAAACCTAACTGAGTTTGTCCTAGTTGTCCTCCCTCAAACGTCATCGTCTGCCAATCTCATCTGGATTTATCCGCAAGGCTAAGAAGCTTTCTCATCCCTCAGGAGGTAGAACCTCTAATTATCAGATTGAGTGTCTTGATAATCAGCTGACGACCACGAGCATCTAGAAAATTGAGGAAGAAGAGAGTAAGAAGCAGAACTAGAAAATGGGGATATCTTGGACTGGCTGCTGTTAATTTCGCTTGTTGGAGGGGTCCTTGGTGCATTCCTTCTGTTAGGCTGGGACAAGAATATGTTTTGAGTAACTTAGGCCACTGTTAGGCTCAGCCTGTTATAGAGACTAATGAAAAGCAAGGAAAGTAATAGCAAGCCTTCATTGAACCATTTTTCCTCTTACTCTTTACTTATACGCGTAGGGTTTCTATGTTGATGGAGCAATTAGAGGCGGATTCGAAATACAAGACATTTGGGTACTCTGATGGTAGGCGCAATAACTCCTTTTAGTTCTAGGTGAAGTATGTTTGGAGTCATTAGATCAGAGTCGAGGTCCTGTGCTCAAGCTTTTACAAACGGGGACATTCCCGGGAGAGGCCTATTCAGACGAAGACATATTTGAGTTTTGACGTAGGTCAGAGGACTCTCTTTGGAATGGAGACATCACTGAAGGTAAGTTCGAGAACGTGAGTTGGATTTACATGAAAGCTAAGAACTATGTCGTTCTTCAAGAATGTCCGAGTGATCCCGGTAACTGGGATGACCAGTAACTGGACCACCACAGCTGAGGATGCAAGATGGGTTAGAAGATGCCCTTGGGTTATGTGCCATCACTAGACTGATTGGATATCACTAGACTTTTGGATCTTCGACAGGCAGTCAGAAATAACAGTGGCGAGGATTATAAGTCTGCCTCTTGGTTTCTGTCGCTGGTAGAATTCATCGTAATTTGCACCTTAAACTGCAAACATTCCATACTTGGCTCGGAATTGACTCCAACCGTCGTGACCACGAATTGACCAATACATGTGAATAGTCAATCGGTAATTGCCTACAAGAAATAAAGCCCGTGGTCCTGTCGCGACCCAGGGTGTGTTTTGGATTTAAGATAATCGTGTACAGATGACAAGGGTTCTCCCCAGCTCTACCATAGGACAAAAAGTCGCGCGCATTCATAGCTCATGTAGTATACTCAACTATAAAATCCGGCTTCAAGGCCGGAAAATAAGCCATCTGAAAGAGAATTTTTAGTAGCAATGTTGATGAAAAGTTGATGAAAAAATGCTCCTTGTTCGAGAATCGTTTTATTGTATGAGAAAAGACAAAGTACCTATTTGCGGTAAGATGAGGTGCCAAGCATGGAATCGGACATTTATACGTAGGCTTGCCCCCTTAGTCGCGCATCAAAGAGGACGAACAATACCAAGTACTAAACTAGCATGGCCGTTAATGTAGCGTAGGAGATATTGCTCCTCGAAGGCAAAGCATTTCAAAAACGGTGATTTTCTTTCCACTTCAGACCAATGCCACAGCTTCTAGTTGTGCGAATCTATGAGGAAGGTCAGAATTACGGGTTTGGCTGAGTGCCCGTGCAATCAAACATACCACTTCTAACTGCCACATCGAGCACAGCGTATGATGACACTGCAACCACGAGTGTACGTGTTGGCGGGTGGGAATTTGCCGTTGCCCCCAGGGTAACAATTGTTGATGGAGCTTCCTCGGCGGGAGCATGGGATAGAATTGGCCTTCAATGCCTCGTACGGAATGAAAGTAATGTCGCCGCCAGGGTCAGCTTGGCCATGGACCATGGCGGCGCATCCAAGCACGATGAAGAATGTAGAAAAATACATGTTGAGACCCAATCAATGGACAGAAAGCTAGGCCCGATGCAATGAAGTCAGACGAATGTGTGTAGTTAACGGAAGTAACAAAAAGACGAGACGTAAGCTGGGCAAGCCAGCGACTAAAAAGGTTTTGAAAAGGATGCTCTGTGAGCGCTTATTAGTTCACTCATCCAAGTCATAACACAGGTAATATTTTTATTGGCCTAGGTATCGTAAAACCTCAATTTCTCGACTTATGGCAACGCTGTCTTAATACATCCTCTTTTTTTGGTATTTATCCAGAGAAGAGAAATATACTACCATGCTTGGTTTGTGGCTTGAGAAAATACTATCAGACCCTTGTTTAGTATTTTATCTTCCTTACTTGAGATTACGTAGCGAAGGTCACTTGCCGAAACAATCTCGGCTTTTAGTGTCGCCGCCATAGCCACAATGGCCTGTTGTTGTGAGAGCTTTCCCCTATAAAATCCACTTTGTCCTCAGGGGTCTTTCTACCTCTGTCGAAGTCTGAGCTCATTATTCGTCCGTAACAGCCCGACCTTAATTTTAATATTGAAAGGGATAGGCCGCGCGGCGCTCATATGCAAAGCCTACTTATAGAAAGCTCGAAACCACAACCAATAACAAAATAGCAAGCTAGAGCTGTTTAAATCCTTACTATAGAGTAGACGCTTCTATTTTACTATAGCTATTCTATAAGAATATATTAAAAAATATAAAAAATATATAAATGTAACGGACTGGCCTAGCGGCTTCTGCGAGCTAGCGTCAATGATGATATCTACAATCAATAAAGAAGAAAAGGGGGCTATGAGGCTCCGGTCCGGGCCCGATCTAGGCCCAGCGAGGATGCGGGTATTCTTCGGGTCGTGCCCCCCTCAGTCAACTGTATAGACCCGAGCTTGCAGCTCGAGTCTGTAACAATAAAATATATAAATAATTACTTTAATTTTATTATAAGAAAGGAAGAAGAATGTCTATCTCTAATATCCCGCGCCGCTGAAATAAGAGGCATATACCAAGGTTGGCTGCTCTTTAGCCTCAGAATCAGGAACCTCGCTGGACGGGGCCAATGTATTCAACGGTCTTCGGTATATACATCGCCTAATACCATCACTTGTGTTTTGAAGTGCTATTCAAATATTTAATGAAGGGTTTGAGAGCTGATTCGGCAACTCACAGGTCAACTAACAGAGCTATGACACTAGTTCAAGCCATGTAGGAATTCCTACCAGGGTTTTAATAAGTACAACTCGTTCCACGGCTTTTTGTGACATATACCTCTTGACACTGCCATTTTATGTATTCCCCTTGTGCGTTGTTCTTGGTGACTATTGGTGTTTTCCCAACACAACTAAGCATCGGCTCAATGAAGGCTGTGGACCAGGGCTATGGTCATGCGCTTTCAACAGCCACGTTCGCCATCTCCTGGAACTCTTGCTTTGTTAACTCGATGCATGCACGAGACACGGTCTTTCAACACACCTCGCTTCAAAATCGCCAGACATGTCTCAATGGTTTGCTTGCATCAACCGACTGCGGTCAATATGCTTAAAGGTTGATTCCACCGGTATTACGAGTTGCTGCTCAGATGACAGTCTGCGGGGGTAGTGGATTATGGATGATCGGGCATCTTATCACGACAAGTCTGTGAAACATGCTGAGTCGCTAGACTTGGAAAGGTGCATCTTTCGCGGGAATCTCTTTGCTTGCGCAATTCGGATGACGGTGTCTCACTTGACCTGGGCCCCAACACTGTGCGCGGAATGTAAGTGACTTGAGCGCAACCGAATTTTGGTTCTCAATCAGCGAAGAATTCCGGGTCATTTTGAGCGTGGGTCAATGAGTCTCCATTGGTTGGCGAGCATGTTGAGGAACGCAACAAGACTACAATAACCACACAACGCTTTGCAGTTAGTTGCGGTTACTTACCCACAGCCCCAGACGCGAATGAATTAGAGACGCGACAATGAAGTGTATACAAATACAAAGGCGTGTTACTCACGCCCACAGATTCCCGTGATTCAACTTTGCATCTAGGTTGATAAGATTGACAAGCGGAAGATGTGGCAGCTAATAAGTCTCGTTCTGCTGAATGCTCTCTTGAGCTTCACATCAGCACATCATCATGATGTTTGCCCGAACATCGAAGCTACTGTCACTTTACAGCCTGCTGAAATTGTTTGCGGAACTCATACGACGGCCACAACCTTCACGTATATCGGGTAAGAGAGGAATACCGTACTGCACCTTCACACGCTGCTAACTGGTGGTCCAGAACACCTTCCGTCATCAGTACACACACAACCATTACTATCCCTCCTTCGGGCACCCATCCAGGTAGTGTCATCATAGTTGATCCTACAGTCGGACCAAATCCCTTCGTTAAAACTACAACAATAACAATCACTGGAGCAAAGGTTGTGACCTCGGGCGCACCAGACCTCAGCCTTCCCCTGGAACCATCACCATAACAACGGCTGGAACAACCTCTACGACTATCACGATCCCGGCCACTGGCACCACCTCTGGCACTGTCATTATAGAAGTCCCGACTTCAAGCCCAATTCCCGCACCCACGACCCCAACATCATCCTCATCTTCATCTACAGTTTCTGTACCTCCAAACGCATGCACTTTACCGGCAGGGGACGCAGCCGCCACTTCATCATGCCAACCTTCAGAACTGACACTTGATCTATACGCCAATTCGGTCAAGACAGATGACGGCTTCGGAACAACAGACGGATTCGACGGCTCAGGGCCGGACTACTACCTCGACAAGATGTCTATCGGCCAGGGAGCATCAACCTCACTCAGTGTGCCCGCGATAGACATCACGTCTGCCAATACAGGTGGCGCGATCCAGCCCGGTTCACGGTTCAAGTACTGGCCGGGATATACCCAAACATATGGTGGTCTGACTTACGATGCGAACAACTTCACGCTTGTGTGGACTGGGTACTTCAAGCCGATGGTTACAGGATCATACGAATTCTGCGCCAAGGCAGATAATCGCGTCGACTTCTACATCGGATCAGATACGGCTTTTCCTTGTGGAAGCAGCGACAATGCTGCTGTGCCAAGGGGCGCCAAATTCCTCATTGAGAATTGGTACGGGAGGTCTGATCAGACGCCATCTTGCGCTACGGTGGATTTGATGGAGGGTTTCTACTATCCGCTAAGATCGGTATACGGGAATTGTGGAAGACCATCAAGTTTGAATTTGACGTTCAAGGCACCGGGAGGAGAGGCGACGGACGATGGAACAGGAGTGGTGTTCCCTGGAGGCTGTCAGGTGAAATGAATTGACTTGTGTTGACATTGCCTGCGTCAGTGGGCGCAAACTTTTCAATTGACTTAGCTGCTACTATGAAGAACTTTCATTGAGTCCGATTGAGGTCTAACGTATTGGCTGGAGCCCTTACAGAATGAACATTCCGAAACGGAGCTGAAGCCTACAGTGAAGTCGTATGCGCACTTGGAATCCGCCTCTGCATTCAGGAAGCCTGTATCATCCACCGGCTTCAACATCGTAAAGAATGAGCGTCGTCTCTAATTACTGTGCAGACGGTCCGTCACTGACCAACGATTTGATGGCGGTGGACGACGGGCTTTATTCGCGGTTGCATTGCCTTTGTTCCTGCTCGAGGTGGGACAATTTGTCTCTGCTCACCGCTGCGTGCCCAAGTACTTGGGTACATGCCCATCACCCTCATTGTGTCTGCCCCACTTTCCACCAAAAGATCTTATCGGGCCCCGCTAATCCATCGATAAAGAATTTTTTTGTGCAGATTGACGATGGCACAGAGGCAGAGACCGATTTTGCACTCCACTACTATCTAGGCCATCATCTTTTCTGCCTTTGATCTTACTGCCACACAGTCAGGCAGTGGACGTCGAACATGTCGACACCGACTCTGGCAGAAAAGCTCGACAAGATCAAGTCCCCTGGCTTGCAGAGTCAGCAAAGGGTAAACACCACCATAATGTCATTGCACCCAACTTCCCGACTAACAATTTCTCCCGCCAGACTGTCGTTGTCCTCCAAGCCGTCGAGTCTACCCTCAAGGAGCAAAACACTGCTCCGACCCCGACGGGATACTTCGCCGCCCTGTTGGCACTCTTACAACAAGCCAACAGCAATGGAAACGTAAATGTCGAACTGGCCACACCCGTGGTCTACCTCTTGGACGTTGTTACGCCGTTTGCCCCGCAGCCGCTGCTTCGATCCAAGTTCACGCAAATTCTTACCCTTCTCGCACCGGTAATGTTGATGCAAGATGCAGAAGCCATTTTGCTGAGAACGTCTATTGGATGTCTGGAGGCTCTTCTCCTGGCGCAGGATGCTCCGTCATGGGAGCTGTCCGTCTCACAAATCGGGCCTCGTCGAGCCGTCGCTGGCTTGCTCAACTTATCCCTCGATCACCGGCCCAAGATCCGAAAGCGAGCCCAGGATGCGCTTAAGAGGGTTCTCAAGAACCCACCGCCTAGTCCGTCACTCGATCACCCCGCAGCCGATATGTGCGCGCAGACAGCATTGAAGAACCTGGAGGATTTGGCCACCAAAGCGGCGGAATCGCGCAAGGGCAAGAAATCATCGGATTCAACGCACGACCCTGCTTTGATTCATGCGCTTCAGCTGGTGAAGACTGTTGCAGCGGCGAGTGGAGGCTGGCCGAGCACCAAAATCGAATCTCTATGCGAACTGCTCTTGGGGATCGCCAAGACAGGCAACGAATACATGACCATGGCTGGTTTTGAGATCTTTGAGCTCATATTCGAGGGCATGAGCGAAGAGGTTTCCTCATCTAAGCTGCCACGACTTATGGAAATCATCTCAGAATTGCGACCAACCGCCAATGACACACAACTCGTGCCCCCGTGGCTTGCCATCTTGTCCAGAGGGTTTGACGTTTCAGCACAGATCGAACCGGATGACACTTTCCTCAAATTGCCCGATTTATTCGCAATGATTGCTCAATTCCTCGAATTGCACTCCGAAAATATCCGAATTTCCGCCTCAGAGTGTCTGGTCTCCTTCATGGCCAACTGTATCCCTCAGCAGGTTATTCTCGGCCCCTCAATATATGAAGAGAAGATTCTGGACAAGATAACCAAGACGGCCGAGTCTCTGCTTACTGTTCAATACCAAGCTGCGTGGTTGCAGACGTTCAACGTGCTCGGCGCCATGTTCACCTCATTTAGATGGCAATCATACCCGCGGATGATGAACATTACCAAGACTATTGGCGAGATCCGTGAAAACCCTTCATTCCGCAAAAAGAAGGAAGCGGACGAAATCATCGGACAAGCTGTGAAGGCTATGGGACCTGAGGCTGTTCTCACAGCTTTACCATTGAACATTATTAAGCCTGTCAAGGGCCAGGCTGGACGAGCATGGATGTTCCCCATCCTCAGGGACTACGTCAGCAACACTGAATTGGATCACTTCAAGACCGAAATGGTGCCTCTTAGCGAGCTGATGTTCCAGAAAGTCTTGGACCATGGCTCGGCCGACAAGACAATGGAGATCAAGATTTACGAGACGCTCGTTCAACAAATTTGGGCAACTCTCCCCGGATACTGCGATCTTCCCTTAGATCTCATGGAGGCTTTCGACCAAGGCTTTGCCGAAATGCTGGCCAACCTTCTTTACAAGCAGGTGGAGTTACGATTGGACGTATGTCGGGCGCTCAAGACGTTGATCGAGTCCAATCAGGCTATTGCGAGCATCGGGGAGGGTGAGGAGGATTTTATGCTTCAGAGCAGAGTATCCCGAGACACCGCACAGAAGAACCTGACCTACCTCGGCCAATATGCTGGCAACATGCTTGCTGTTCTCTTCAATGTCTACACACATACGCTTCCACAAAGTCGCGGTCCCATTTTGCAAACCGTCAATGCCTTCCTGAGCATCACGCCTCATCAAGAGGTCATGGACACCTTCGAGCGTGTCAGCAAAATGCTTGCCTCGGAACTGGAGAACACCCAGAAATCCGACGAAAAGGAGAAGGAGAAGAACCAAAAGGGCAAAGACCATATGCCATCCACTGCGCAGACTTTGATGGACCTTGTCATTACTATGTCCGCCTACTTACCCCGTGACAGCTTTGCCGCCCTATTCGAAATTGCAACTGTCATTATCTACAAGGAAGACGAGCCGCAACTTCAGAAGAAGGCGTACAAGCTCATTCCTCGACTGGCCACCTCTGAACTCGGCAAGGCGGCTCTGCAAGAGAGAAATGCTGAACTACAACAACTTGTCCTCGCAAGCTCTGAAAAGGTCTCTGCCCCAGCCCGACGTGAGCGACTAGCCGCCATCACTGCGCTGCTCCCTTTCGTTTCCAACGACTCGCTTCATTTCATCCCTGCTGTGCTTAGTGAAGTCGTCATCAGCTGCAAGGAGAACAATGAGCGTGCCCGAGAGACTGCCTATGAGCTCCTCGTCCAAATGGGTCAGCGCATGGTTGACGCCGACGGAGCCAAGATCGATAACAGCAAGGTGCCTCACATGCCCGCTGACGCGCCACCTGGAACTGCCAACATCGAGGAATACTTCACCATGGTCAGTGCCGGTTTGGCCGGCAGCACTCCACACATGATCTCCGCCTCCATCACTGCCATCAGCCGTCTCTTGTACGAGTTCCGCTCGTCGCTCAGCGAGCAGACCCTTTCCGATCTTGTCCAGACAATGGATCTCTTCCTCACCTCCAATAACCGGGAAATCGTCAAGAGCTGTCTTGGCTTCGTCAAAGTGTGTGTCATCAGTCTCCCCGTTGAGCTCATGATCCCTCGCTTGGCCACTCTCGTGCCCAACCTAATCATTTGGAGTCGCGAGCACAAGGGCCACTTCAAAGCCAAAGTCAAGCACATTCTCGAGCGCATGGTCCGCCGATTCGGCTACGACCTTGTTCACAAGAATTGTCCCGAATCCGACAGGAAGCTCATCGTCAACATCCGCAAAACCAAGGAGCGCACCAAGAAGAAGAAGGATGCCTCCCGCGCCGCTGGTGATGACGACGCCAGCGACGGAGGCTCAGACGATGACCAGCCCGGCAAGCGCCAACACGACAATGAGTATGACCAGGCCCTCTACAGCAGCGACTCCGACGACTCTGCAGCCTCAGACGACGAAGACAGTCGACCCAAGAAGAAGTCCTCACAAAAGGGTGGCAAGACCTACATCATTGAAGACGAAGATGAGCCCCTCGATCTTCTCGACAAGAAGGCTCTCGCCAACATATCATCCACCAAGCCCAGCAAGTTGCGCAAGCCCACCAAGACCAAAGCCAAGGTCGACCTGGACGGCAAGCTCATCCTCGGCCAAGACAGCGACAACGAAGAAGCAGACGGCATGGACATTGACCAGCCCGAAACCTCCGGCGTGGGCGCCTACGTCGCTGCCCTCAAGGGCAAAGACGCAGCCAAGCGCGGACGCGGTGGCAAACTCAAGTTCTCGAACAAGAAAGCCACTGATGACGATGAGATGGATGAGATGGATGAGGACGATGCCGTAGCGATCAAGAACAAGATTAGCCCCGGCCGAGGCGGCAATGACAGAGGCAAGTTCCGTGGAAGAGGAGGCATGAGAGGTAGACGAGGTGGATTCGGAGGACGAAGTGGCAGAGGCGGCATTGCCGCTGGCAGGAGAGGATTGGGTGTAGACAAGAAGCATGGTCCTCCTGGACAGGGTGTTGGAAAGCCCAGGAGGGGACGGAACTAAGTTGCTGATGCTACAGTACTGAAAGAAAAAAAAAATTGTTTGCATAGAGGCGATGAAGCTGTCATTAATGGGAGGGATACCTTGGGTTATGACAGTATGAGTAGAGGTTTCGACCGTTTTATCTCTCTTTTGTTATTGGGGGCGTTACAATCCATGTTTGGATGAATAACAATGCACATATATATCTGCTTCGATTATAGCACGTTTGAAACATAAAAACGAAAAGTGCCTGTGCGACCAAAATACCCTGCCATTGTATGATTGTAGAAAACATATATTCTTCATAAACACCAAAATCAGCCAGAAACGATGAAATTACCAGAAACGTTGCGCATCCTGTTCCACACATCATCCTACTAATCCCTGACCTCTCTCACTGAATAAGAATTCGACAACCTCATCTCTCTACTATTTCCGTCTTCTCCGCTTACCATGCTAATTTATACGGGGTATCTCCATCGCATAAGCAAAGTTATGCCCAGGTCATCGTTGAACGCTGAATCTATAGCAGCTTGATGCATCATCATTCATTCATAGTCGTAATGAAGTAGTTCTATCCCAACACCGTTCGCTATGCTGGAAGCCGGATTGAATCCAAGGAGCCAGAAATGCAGTCGAGCAAATCAACAACGCCAAGACTTCTGGCCCAAATAGCTCAATCAATCAAGCACAATGACATTCTCTGGTTGCCGAGACCGAGTACGGCGAAGCCGCCTGGAATCCTGGTAGTGGTCATAGTCTGCTGGCCGCTTTCCATCCATCCGAAATGAATTCGGGTTATTGGATGGCGGTTGGTCTGCCTGCGAGGGAAGTCGCCTGCCAAATGTGGGAGTGCCCCGTCAGTTTATGGGGCGCAAAAGATTCAAAGCTTGAAACATACTCTAGTTGACCCGGCCATCGTTGACTTGCATGTTGTCCCAATCGGTTCTGCGGTGCAGCACCTGAACTAGTGGCCGGTATGTTGTATGTAGAGCGCTAATGAGAGGGGTCATGAGGCGCATTGTGTAATCTTTCTGCATATGGCACAGGTCCTGACCTGGGAAGTGGTATGATCTCAACACCGGGTCTTCCTTGGCTTTCACATAACATTCTGGAGCCTTCCTCAGAAGAGACAACTCTGTACGACTGTGTGGCAGTGAAGGGTTCTTGCTGAAACGCTGCCACGCTGTGTTCGTCACCATGCATCAACCTTGGCTCCTGGACCACGGATATCTTCTCATAGAAATTTCCACGACTCTCCATGAGAACGGGATTGGAAAGTGTACCCGGCCGAGATGCATTCACTACAATCCGATCGGCCCTCGGAGTGTAACCTAAACCTGGTTGCTCATAAGCTCTGCCGGTGACTTGCAGTGGTGAACCCAGATGGCCAGAAAAGTTCCGAAAGGAAGATCCTTGCCCCCGAGCAGGGGCAACGTAGAACGGCCGCTCATTTACATAATTACTGGGCGGCAACCTCTGTCCTGATTGATCGCTGGTTACTCGCCGACTTCCTGAGGGGGCCATGTCTTCCCGGAAGGCCTGTATTGACTGCACATTACTAGAATAATGGAACGGCTCCTGAGTGCGAGGTGGCAAGTAATCCGCGGCATCATGCTGCCTGGGAGGTACGGCCCTGACAAAGGCCGGCTTCATGGTCTCAGGGGACGCTGGTTCAATGGAAGGCATAAGCATGTCCCGCATACGATGCGTAACAGGGGACATGAGCCTTGACGATGAAGGTCTGTTCGTTTGAAGCTCATATGGCGTAATGTTCGGGGGGTTACCAGGAGGTTGGGGCTCAAAGGCATGATGGGCGAAGGATGGAGGCGTAGCCCTTCGATGGGAGATAGATGGTGAACGCCTCGTTCGAGGGCCATTACTCACCTGAAAATCAGTGCGTTCTGGAAGTCGATCATCGTGGCAACCCATCAGGCCATGTTTGCCTCCTTCAGGAGCCTCCAAATGGATGTGAGGATGCAGAGGATCGTACTCCCCAGTGTCCCTTGCGAGGAAGGTCGCTTGTTGCACCTCCGGCTCACGGTTACGCATAATTGCATCCTGCCAGGCACGATATCTTTTGAAGCCTCGCTGATCCTTTCGGCTGGATTTTGGGAGCCGACTTGCAGTTGGCATGACAAACTTTCCTCTGGTCTGGGCCAAAGCCTGAGCGGGAGTGGTTGTTCTTCCCGGTGATAGACCGCGTTCTTCTGTGGCACCCGCATTAACGTAAATTGGCAGTTTGGACACCATGATGACAGAAGTTGACGAGCTAAAATCCTCTGCAGATGAGTCATCTGCTGTGTCTTCGTCAGATTCATCATCTTCCGAATCAGAGATGATGACTACTTCACGTAGAATCTCGTCCAGCTGGTCACGGCCCGTTTCTTCGTCTCCTCGCCACTTGACGATGATGTCGAGACATAATTTTTCAACAGCTTTCCGAGCCATTTGCCATCCGGCTTCCTTTAATAACTCGTCATACCTCGTATGGGCATGCCGAATATGGGCCAGGACTGCTAATTGGACTCGCCGGGCCAAGGGAATATCATCGGAAAACCCCACCGGCTGTTCTCCCTTTTCATTTGCGCGCTGAGAGGTCTTGAGGTTCGTTAAAGAGCTTTGTGAATGAACATAGATAGGAATACTAACCCGTGTAAAAGCATGTTCGATAATGATCTGTCGGTCAGTATTGGGTATGCGGGGGAAGAGGTCACGTAGTGCTGCGTCTGCCTGGGCATGATACTCCGCCTGGGAGTCAGGAATAGGCTCTGGCTTTCCGTCTGGAGTCGCTGCACCAGACTGTGACACATGCGCTATGCTCTCTCTGGCCGCCTCAACAATTGTTTGCCTGATGTGATGACCCAGTCGGTTGACCTGTTGTGAGAGACTGTTGGTGGCCACGTTCTGAAGAGAATCAGCCACGTGAGCCTGAGTTAGACATACGATGACTAAGGACGCATACCGATACGATAAAGATCATAGCGTCTGCTTCGCGGGAAAGCTCTTTGCATGCTGAAGTTAGTTCCGGGTTGCCAATAGGAACAAACTCGAATCCGGGGGGTGGCGTTTTGGCGCCGGTAACCTGTTTTTGGTGAGTCTCCTTGCCAGGCAGGACGAGAGTGGCTCTTTTTGCTCATTTCTACCTGAACCTCGAGTTTCTTCTTCTTGTCCTTGTTTTCAACGAACTCGAAATATGTGTGGTGCTTAGATTTTGGAACGCTCAGCGTTGCCACCAGACCTTCGGGAACGGGCGCCAGGTGATCAAACTGAGCTCTCTGGGCTCGTTTGTGCCTCTCCTTCGACCCGCTCGCCCCGGCATGAAAGGTGGTTTTTCGTTTTTCCCTCCCCATGGCTTATGAGAGTGTTTGCGAGATTACCATTATGAGGTTGATGAATGCTTGACTGGTGATGTGTTTCAAGGTCAGCAGTCAGAGCGAGACGAATCTCAGCATGTATCACGGTGAACAACAACGAAACAAGCACTGCTTCCTCAGATCTTATTGCTCAAGAGACCGTAGTCGGGCTCCAGGATGCAAACGAGAGTGCCAGTGTAGTTCACTGTCCCAGATGCACACACGAGAGGAATTTGAAAGCCTTATCTATGAGACTTGAAAGGCGGATCCCTGGATGTGACCGTAGCTCCAGTGTTTGCGTCTCGGCTGGCCAGCGTGCTGTGAAGATGAGAAGATGCCAACACCATTCACCAACGTACGTTCTGCAGCCGGGTAACAGCACGGCGATCAAGGCAAGAATAAGCCGGTAGAGATCGACTGGCAAAATGCCAGTTGAAGATGGAACAGGAAAGAGGCATGGATATCATCTAGGCGGTCTCGAGTTTTGGGTACCGACCTGG
>AFRD01000562.1:0-18680 GCA_000222875.2 Periglandula ipomoeae IasaF13
AACCGCTAGACGAATTCGAATGGCGAACCAACGGGTTAAACAAATTCACCGTTGCCATGCGCCAGGGCAGACAATTCTGGCCACTTTCCCCTAATACGGAAACGTTTACGTCGGTAAGTTCTTTGCATTTTGCGTCCGCCAGCCAGAGACACATTTGAGTAACCAAAGAATCGTCCAAGCTGGCTGTTGCTGCAAATATTGGCATCGAGATGCTTGAGACACGGTCCGGAAGGCAGGTTCTTTACAATCTAGGACACGAGATTGTCGAAAGGAGAGCAAGACAGATACCTCCTGTTCCATTTCATGGGGACGTCTCCTTAATGGGAGAATATGTTGACCACTTCCTTGAGAAGATCAGGTCAGACATGCCTAGATTTGTGGTTAACCAAACACTGTCATTGGACGTGCTGGCCTATACGAGCAAAGGGGATTGGGAGGGGGATTTCAACAATTTTAACCCAAAGAAGGCTGGTTCCATAAGCTTCAACGGTGCTGTGAGCCTATCTCCCATGGCCAGAGTATGTCAGCAGGGTGCTAAGTTCATAGAATAGAGAGTCGAGTCGATGGTCAGAACACACGAAAAATACGAAGCGCTGAGGAACGAGTCGTCCAAAAGTTGGCGCCCATATCTCGACCGATGGCAAGGGTTTCTCTTCATGTTTGCATGTGCTACGGCGCATGAGCTGGCTCATCTCTTTGTGTGTTACATAAGTCTCGGTACTGGTGTTCATACCCCTGTCCGTGTTTCCTATCTCAACTATCGTCAAACTGTGATGGTCGATGGGAAGCCCATCCCGGTTGGTGAGAGTGGACGCTGGCTGGAAGCGGCATTGTACGGTGGGGCCTTGGAATACTATCGTGACACTCGACAAGGGCCAGATCAGGCAAGTTCTCGAGCTGGGATACCAAGTTGATGTTTCTAACAGTCATTCACAGACTGGATTGCCGTTCATCTTGGACTCGAACTATGTTGCGTATCATGTGCCAATGGGAACTATAAAACAGTTTGTCGTAAATCCGCGCCGTAAGTCTATCATTCTGCATTACCAGTCAAACTACCGGTTAGGCATTGAATCTCATAGATTGTTGTTGCAGGCTATGTGTTTCCCTTCCAAGTCAGTGGACGTGGCTTGACAAGACAGGAAGTCCTCAGGCAAGGGTTGCGAAGTATGGGGAGCCTGCGTTCGAATGAACCGGCTCAGGTAGCGGCTCATGATTCACCAGCGGGGGCAAGAGAAATGCGGTCATTCGCGGCCTACAATGTTGGCGTTGATCGGCTGCGACGGCGTTCGACCGAGCCAACTATTGGATTGGCCATACAGGTGGCATAGCATTTAGAATGAAACCTGCAAATGATGTGCAATGTTGAGCGTTGCAATCGAGACGCTTTGTGGATGGGAATTCTTCCGGCGTGGGCGTTTATTTGTAGTTTGTTAATGTCAAGTCTGTTCACCGTTTGAAGCCAGTCCTGTGAGATTGCTATGCCTTTGGACGTGCAAAAAGGTCGTGTAAACACTCACGGAGCCGAGTAGCATAACTATTTGATGCGTTTTCCCAAGACCGTGAAATGCTGCAAATTCGGTCCCGGGCAACTTATTCGTAGTGTGACAGTACATCACCTCGGCCTTTGCAGTCATATATTCCTCCGTATGCTTGCAACTTTTAGACGGCACGTCAATAACAGGCGGCACAAGAAAGTGTTGAGCAGGGGGATTGGCCTTTGCTTGTGGTCGTGCACCGGTCCCCAACGGACCGGGCATTGCTAGAGAGCACGGATCGGTATCAAGCGAAGGAATAACCAGAGAAACAACTTCACGTTCTTCCCAATGTTCTTGCCCCTGACGATCAGAGATTCGTCGCGGAGTCTCGTGGCACAAACCATGTAAGAAATGCTGTTCGTTCTACCGTATCTGTCCATGGCGACCTCTCGGCTGTCGTTTCTGTAGTCATCCTGCAATGCTACACGTCGCGCCCGATGCGTTCTTCGAAGATTTGTCATCTGTAACACTGCACTTGACATTCACAGCTTCACTGCGTGCTGACAGCATCACCATCAAATAATTTCGTTTAACGAACTAGCGAAATAGCCTCAAGAATGGTGTCCGCACCAATGCCTAGTCTGCGGGCGTTCTCTTCAATCAGTCAAAGTCACGGTACATATCATCACGAGATATGTCTTGGCGCGCGGCAGGTGCTGGAAACTAGAAAAGAAAAGTCCCGATGCAGCCCATCTTCAGTCGCCTGCATGAAGACACCCTTTGTTTGCAAGGCTGGAACTGTATAGTATCATACTACGATTTATTTGCTTCTGATAAAGGGCTGCGTATAGCCAAGAAAGGGTGAGGAGAAGGAGTACCTAAACACGCAGCAACGGATTTTTGAATACGCAGCAGTAACTAGGCCTAAAATAGAAGAGGTACTTTTATATATATATTTATATATAAAGTAGTATTTAGGAATTCCTATATACTAGCTAATGTATATATTATATTACGGATTTTACTCTGGTCGACTGCAAATACAATGCAGAGAGTAAGAGCTAGGAGATAGCGGCAAACGATGAGTTGATAGCGGATAGCCAGAAATAGCTTCCGAGGCAGCTTTGCATGGCAAGGATCTCATATCAACTTACTTAATCGAGTATTCTGAGTGAAATCCTGGGACTCTATTTCTAGACCCGTTTTGTTTATACTCGTTACTACCTATGTTCTCTTGAAGTGCACATATATAGATGTAAAAGTGAAAGAGAACGGCAGTAGATTAGATCAACTCTTATGATATTGGGTCTTTGTCAATTCCCTACAACGTTGATTCAACACACGACACCCTAGACTAAAGACAACAGGACTCAACCCTGACAAGACCAAATACCATGGATCATGACACCCCCATCGCTGTCATAGGTCTTTCGTACCGTGCACCCGGTATTGGCCGTAAAGGCCTCTGGGAATTCCTGGAGCAAGCCAGATCCGCCTGGACTGACTTTCCCCCAGACAGATTCGACCAGAAAGCCTACTTCAAATCCGGCAGTGACGACAAATCGGGAGCCTTCAGAGCCGAAGGCGCCCATTTCCTCCCGGAAGACATTTACGCTTTTGATGCAGCGTTTTTTCACATGAGAGCTGAAGAACCTCGCGCATCTGACCCACAACATCGATTGATGCTAGAGTGTGCTTTGGAAACTGCTGAAGATGCGGGCAAGACTCTACTCGACCTTGCTGGCAAGAAGATTGGTGTTTTCATAGGCTCTGGACAGCACGAGTACTCGCAGCGTCTCGGTGATGATCATCATGCCGCTAATACATTTTCCGCCACTGGTGTCGCCCCTTGCATGGTTGCAAACAGGATATCGTACTTCTTCGACATCAGCGGGCCTAGTGTTGCGCTAGACGCAGCATGCGCCAGCAGTGTATACGCGGCGCATCAGGCTGTTTCGGCTCTTCAGAACCAAGAATGCAATGCTGCCTTTGTGGGAGCCGCGGCGTTGTCGCTCGGCCCTGGAGGCTGGCTTGCTCTTGAGAAGACCGGAGCATTGTCGTCGCATGGGCGATCATATTCGTATGACGAGAAAGCGGCAGGTTTCGGTCGCGGTGAAGGCGCGGCATGTCTGCTCATCAAACGGGTAGATGATGCGATTCGTGACGGCGACCCAATTCATGCCGTGATTCGAAGTTCAGCTTGCAATCATGGCGGAAGATCAGAGGGTATTACCATGCCCAACGGCGTTGCTCACCAAAAGCTATTGAGAATGGTGCATGAGAAAGCTGGGCTGGATCCCGGTGAAACCCCTGTTGTCGAGGTATGTTCATTTCCCGCTTCTCGCCTGTCATTGTGACTGCCACACCGGGAATTCTTGTCTAATTCTTCTTTGTGTCGATAGGGCTACGGAACTGGCACAGCGGCTGGGTGAGTCAAAAGCTCAAACTATGTGTTGATGGAGTACAAGAAAATAAGCAGAGAGAAGCTAACGTCTCAAAGTGACCCTATTGAGGCCGGCGCGTTTGCCGCCGTCTTAGGCAAAAACCGGACGTCTTCAAATCCCATTTATATCGGGTCTATCAAGTCCAATTTCGGGTAAGCAAATGGCTGGTCATATTTATATGTGATAGGACACTGCCTTCGGGGCATATTTTCCTGACAAAGTTCGAAGCTGACAAGTGCGCATTGCAGTCATCTTGAAGGAGCGAGTGGTGTTCTCGGAATGATCAAGGCAATCCTCATGCTCGAAAATGACATCATCCTGCCGACGGCAGGCTTTGAGAAGATGAGCCCCAGGATTCAAGGGCAGGATAAGCTCGTGGTTCCGTCATACCCGATTCCTTGGCCTGAAAATGAGCCAAAGCGGGTGATGGTGACAAATTTTGGTGAGTCAAACGCGCGGTCTTCTACAAATTGACATCAAGCGTTGCCGCTTATACTGACAAATTGTGATCAGGATTTGGTGGTAGTAACTCGGCAATTATTCTCGAGGCTGCCGCGCCATGGGTTTCCAAAGGTTTGGTCTCAAATGGCACCAATGGTGTCAACGGAGTAAACGGAGCAAATGGCACCCATAGTGTCAACGGAACGAGTAATGCCAACGATCAAAGCGAGAACGGTGACAATCGCCTCCTCGTACTATCCGCCCGTACTGAGAAAAGTTTGCTCTCCTATCTTGCCTCTTTTGACGACTATCTCGATGAGGCTCCGGAATCTAGCGACTTCATCCACAACCTCAGTTACACTCTTGGTCAGCGCCGTACACAATTCCCGTACCGTGTGTCTATCGTCGCCGACTCGGTAACTACTCTTCAAGAGAAGTTAGCTGCAGGGCTTAAGCCTACCAGGGCCAAGGACCAGGTTCTTGCGTTTGCTTTCACTGGACAAGGTGCACAGTACGCGCAGATGCTTCTGGCTTGTGGAAGTACAAAGTATTTGCCGACGCTATGGACAGAGCGGAACGACAACTTCGGGCAATTGGGGCAACATGGAGCTTGAAAGAAGAGCTCAGCAAGCCAGATACAGAGTCACTCGTCAATGACGCTGAGATCAGCTAGCCCTCATGTACTGCAGTGCAGCTTGCTTTGGTCGAATTGCTCAGGAGCTGGGACGTCCTCCCTGCCACTGTAACCGGTCATTCGAGTGGGGAGATCGCCGCTGCCTTTACCGCAGGTTTGATAACATTCGAGACAGCCATTGCTGTGGCATATTTCCGAGGGAAGGCAGCTGCTGTCTTGATTCGCGACCAGACCAAGAGCAGCGCCATGATGGCCGTTGGTGTTGGCTTTGACGAAGCCGAGAAGCTCATAGAGGCCCACGCAGATGGTCACTATGCCACTGTTGCTGCAATCAACAGTCCCAAGGCGGTGACAATCTCGGGAGATCAACCTGCTATCGACAGCATTCACAAAGCTGCGGAAGAGAAAGGTCTATTCGCCCGAAAGCTCAAAGTGCAGGTGGCGTACCATTCTCGTCACATGCAAGACGTCGCAAGCTCCTACCTGGAATCTATCCAGCCTTTCTGCACACCCAATGACAAGCTCTCGCTGGGTACTGAAGGAAACCAAGAGGCATCTCATGCGATCTTCGTGTCTTCCGTCACTGGGAGCCCGCTCGAACAAGATGTTGATCATCTCAATGCATCATACTGGGTCAAGAATCTGGTTCAGCCAGTCAGGTTCGCCGACGCCATCCAAAGCATGTTTGCACCAAAGGACAACAAGTCGTCAAGTGGTGCTTCAGCAAAGGATACTGTCCCGAGTATCATTCTCGAGGTCGGCCCACATGCTGCTTTGAAGAACCCGATCAAGCAGACGATAGAATTGATCCAAGCCGAGCGTGGACGACAAACATCATCGGCTTTCACGTACCTCCCTTCTCTTGTCCGTGGATCAAATGATGTCGAAGCTCTCTTGAACCTCGCGGGATCTCTACACAATATGTCTACATCTCCTTTAAAGCTAGGCGAGGTAAACCAGGCAAATATGCACAACGCGCATGTAGTCACAGGTCTTCCAGCTTATGAGTGGGACAAATCTGTGAGCTACGAAGTAAGACCTCGAGCCACACACAACAAGCTCTTCCCAGGCGAACCTTTCCATCCTCTTCTAGGCAGAAGAGTAGCTACGGATGGAGGAAAGCAGCATGTTTACAGACAGGTCTTCAACTTGGACGAAATGCCCTGGATTCGTGATCACGTAGTGGCCGGAGCTGTCATTTTTCCCATGACGGGATACATGTCTTGCGCCATCGAGGCTGCAAGAAGAGCCGTGGCTTCACCTGCGGAATCTTTCCTTATTCAAGATTTCCACCTTGTAGCAAGACTGGAAATCCAGGAAGAAGTGCCGATTGACCTAGTCACAAGACTTTGGCCGCTGGCAATTGGCACTGGAACGTTTTCGTCAACGACCTGGTCATTTGAGATCTCATCGTGGACAGAGGCAATCAGCTGGACTATCCACGCATACGGTCGTATTGAACCTGAAATGTCGGAGGTGAGCCCTGACACACCCACGTTGCAAGCTGCGCTGCGAGATGTGAATACGACTGCTGATCTGATTGAGTATGATATTGCACAAGCATATGAGTACGCAGGCGTGCGAGCCACGCGATATGGACCAACCTTCCGCAACTCTGTTCGGTTCTTCGAGGGTGAAGATTACACAGTCTTGGAGCATCATCTCCGTGATCTCGGCGCATCGCTACGGAAGCCAGGACAGTATGGCTCACACGTAACTGTTGATCCACCAACACTTGATGGTTTCCTCCAGGGAGGTGGTCCGCTTCAGAAGACCGATGATGGACGCAGGCCAGCACAGACGTCCAACTACATCAGCTGCTTCCGCATATCGAACCGTATTCCGGGCGACCCTAAGCAACGATTCGATGCTGTCACTCGTCTACTGGATTATGATGTCAAGGGTGGTCGAATGCAAATCAGCGTGGCTGCTTTCGCCAGAGACGCGAATGGAACAACACTTACCCCAGTTGCCGAATGGGAGTCGGTAGCTTTCCGCTCCATCGGTTCGGCTGACGAAGAAGCTGATCCGATGTCTGACATCCCTGACAATTGGATCTGGGAACTACTTCCTAGAATCGACTTCATGCAGCCCGAGGACGTCGCAAAGACATTCCAAGTAGGCACTTTCGAAGACAGCCAAATCACACACATGCGCGACCTAGAAACGGTAGCAGGATACTACCTCTACCAAGGACTGAAAGACACAGCCGGGGACGATCGCTCAAGCTTGCCATTCCACCTCAGCCGCTTTGTGGGCTGGGCAGAGCGATATGTCTCCAAGCACAATGTCAAATTCGACGCCGAGCCCACTGCTTTATTGGACAATGTACGCGGCCACGATGCCCAGGGCCAGATGCTGTGTGCCGTTGGCGAGCGGCTTCCATCCATCCTGCGAAGCGAGATAGAACCGCTTGAGATCATGCTTGCAGATGGTCTTCTGACACGTTACTATGAAGCAGATGTGGTAAATGAGCGCCTGAGTAAAATCCTCGGTGACGTGATACTCGGTTATTCCGACCTCGAACCAAATCTGCGTATCTTGGAGATCGGCGCCGGAACAGCTGGTACGACCTTGCCCGTGCTCGAGGCATTGTCGAAAGTCACCAAGCAGGGCGCATTCCTGGAATATACCTTCACTGACATATCATCTGGTTTCTTCGAGAATGTCAGGACGAAGCTGGCGAAATGGTCTCAGCGCATCACGTACAAGAAGCTGGATATCAGTCAAGATCCGCTTTCTCAGGGATTTGAAGCAGAAGAATTTGACGTCGTGATAGCTGCCAACGTACTACATGCAACTCAGAATATGGGTACTACCATGACAAACTTGAGAAACTTGAGAAACGTGCTGAAACCCAAGGGCAAGCTTGTCGTCCTGGAGGGTAATCACCACCCAGCCTTGGCGATGCCTTTCGTTCTGCTTCCTGGTTGGTGGTATGCCGAGGACGATTATCGCGATCTCCAGGAGGGGCCTATGATGCCTGTTGATGTCTGGAATCGTCTCCTTGTAGATACTGGGTTCTCTGGAGTTGACGTCTGCATCCAAGGTGGTCTTGGTGCCAACGGCGAGACGATGAGCATCATGTGTTCGAATAAAGTGGCCCAACAGGAACAGACGGGCTCAATTACCATCTGTGGACCTTTCATCGACGACGAAGAGGTAGCCTTCGCACAGACTATGGCTGATGTCATATCTGATCGCTTGGGTCTTCCGGCGGAAACGAAACCGTTTGCAGAGATTGACTCGTCGACCAATTCTTACTACATTGTTATCGACTCATGTGAGAACTCGATCCTGCGGGATGTCTCCTCCGAAAAATTTGAGACCCTGAAGAACTTGCTGGTCTACAACCACGGGCTATTGTGGGTGATCCCCGAAGGCGACATTCCAGAAACCAAGTTCATAAAGGGCATGCTTCGAACCCTTCGAATTGAGACGAGCAACAAAAGTCTACTTTCCCTTGATCAGGTTCCACGCACCGAGCAAGGTGTTTCGGGTATTCTCAAGCTCGTTGCAACACTCTTGGACCCTGAAATGACACGCGCGCAAGACTAGGACTTTGTCTGGCACAACGGGTCCATCCACTTGCCTCGTATGCGAATGCTCAAGGACGCCAAGGAACGTTTTGCCGTGGAACAACAAGTTTCCTACCGCAAAGAACAAAACATATGGAATGGCGATCGCGCTCTGGAAATGACAATTGACGTCGCTGGTAGCCCTGATTCCATCTATTTCCGCCGAACTGAGGCACTTCAGGACGAACTTGGTGAGGACTAGATTGTTGTCCAAGTTGAAGCTGTTGGCTTGAGCCACCGTGACCTTGATCTCGTGCTTGGTGCTATTCCGTGGGCTCCGCCAGGATTTGACGGAGCTGGTAAGGTCGTTCGAGTAGGCTCCAACGTGTCTGATTTGCAAGACGGCGATAGAGTCTTCTTCCTTTCGTTGGACGGCAGCGCATTCTCCACTTACAAGAGAATGCCAGCTTGGCACGCTGCCCGAGTTCCAAGCTACATTAGCAACACAGACGCTGCCAGTATTCCCCTTGCCTACTCTCTCGCAGTACTCGCCCTGATTCGCACTGCTGATCTTCAAAAGAACGAGACCGTGCTTATCCACTCGGCCGCTGGCGCGATAGGCCAGGCGTGTGTTGCGATTGCACAACACCTAGGCGCTAGAATCTTTGCCACAGCTGGCACAAAGGAGAAGCGGGAGTTCTTGAGCAAAACTTTTGGAATTCCGCCCGACCAGATATTCTCAAGTCGTACACCCCAGTTTAGAGACAGCATTCTCTGCGCAACCAATGGCAAGGGCGTGGACGTCATTGTGAACTCTCTTGGAGGAGAGCGGCTGGCAGACACATGGGTACTGGCCGCGCAATTCGGTCGATTTGTCGAAATTGATAAGAAGGCTGCCTTACAGGACAACAGCTTGCCTATGCGAACATTCGATAAGAACGTTTCTTTCAGCAGTGTCGACATCCGAGGATTGTACAAGCACAGGCCGAATGCGATCAAGAACGTGTTAAATGAAGTCCAGCTCATGCGACAGCGCGTTGTCGTCCCCATCAAGCCAGTCACAGTGCTTCCAATGTCTCAGTTCTCATCAAGTCTTCGCAAGCTTCGATCTGGTGAGAACACAGGTAAAATCGTGATAACCCTAGGTCAGGATGAACAAGTCATGGCGGAAAGCGCTCTGCGGCCAACTCCAGCATCGCTCCAGCCTGATGCGACCTACCTCGTTACAGGAGGGACCAGAGGTATAGGTATCAATCTGGCCTATTGGATGATTGAGAATGGAGCTCAAAACGTCGTTGTTCTCGGTCGCAGCGGTGGTTCGGGTCCTGAAGTGAGAAAGTTGCTGGACAAATACGAGGGAACGAACGTTACTGTCCGAGCATTCGCCTGCGACGTCGGGTCTCGCGAAGAGCTCTCCAAAGTCGTCGAGGCCATCCAAGATCTTCCGCCAGTTCGTGGTGTCATACATAGCGCGCTTCTGCTGACTGTAAGTATTTGCTCCTTGATGTGATCGGACGTCGCACTTCGACGGGAATACAAGCCTTTGCTAACTTCTCTCTCACAGGATAAACTCTTCGAGAACACAACGTACGAAGATTGGGAGATCGTCATGGGACCCAGGGTTCGAGGTGCATGGAACCTCCACGAGCTGATGCCTGACAATCTTGACTTCTTCATTGCTCTCGGATCGTTCCTTGGAGACACCGGAAACGGCGGACAGGCTATTTACGCTGGAACTGCGGTAAGTTCTCATTGGCCGTATCTCACTTCTTGTGGCGACTCCGAGAAATACTGGCAGCGACTAATTCTCTCACTATTTTAGGCATTCTATGATGCATTTGCTAAATACCGCAATGCTCGAGGCCAGCACACGGTTTCCATCTGCCTACCCGTGGTTCTGGACGTGGGTTACGTGGCAGACAGGAGCCTCAGCGACACTCTCCAGCAGACTCTGGGAGCTACATTGACAATGGCCAATATCCGAACTATTGTCAAGGGCATTGTTTACAAACTGCCGCAGTTCTACAACAACGGCAAGTCTGCCGTCTTCAAGTTATACCTCGATGGTAAGACAGTGCAGGATGGGCCATGGGAGTACATCCACCCTGTTCATGCCATCAAGCGCCTCAAAGCCGACAAACTGAAGGAGAAGTCTGGCCGAGGTGGAGGTGCGGATATCTACTCAACCTCTTGGACAGCGGCTGAAAACCCATTGGAGGGCTTGACAGAGGCTCTCATCACGAAGGTCGCCACGATGGCTATTATGGAGCGTGAGGAAGTGCAAGCAGATGCACCCGTGGCATCGTATAACTTGGACTCTCTTGTTTCGGTTGAATTGCGGAACTGGATTCGTCGTGAGACTGGCGTTGAACTGCTGCTGAGTGCCATTACACAAGCGGCGAGTCTTAGATCGCTCGCGACTGAGATCTTGGAGCAAAGGGTCAGTACAAAGTGAGTGGTGTGTAACTTATGTGCCAAAAATTGTTATTTTTTTAGCCTTAAGAATATAATCTACCTTGATGTTTCTTCATGAGGAGGATCGAGATCTATTTCTTAATTTGTTCCATCAAGTAATTTTCTCCTCAAAGCTGAATCGGCGAGCATAGCCCGTCGGGGCTCCTTCATGCTGCACCCTTGGTAATGTTTTAACACCGTATGATTGCACATAGCTCTGCTGTATTCGAGGCGCTATGGCTATGGCGGGTAGCTCTACTAAAGCCGTGTTGATCGCATCCACTTCGTACCTTGGCATAGCGCTGGGCATCTCATGAACCGGGAATTTTTGGTTTCCCACAGCCAGTTGAGTTTTTCGATGCCTCCTACATACCACTATGGTTGTGCTTATGATTGTGACAATTATGACCCCGCCAACGACAATGATAGCTATGAGTCCAGACGAAAGGTTCTGAGTTGAGGCACGCTCAGGTGCAATTTCTGAGGCCGTTGTATTGTTTCGGACGGCAAATCTCGACAATTCGGCTATGTCTGTCGCTTTGATTCCAGCTGTTCCGGTGAATGTTTGCGATATGCCAGCTACTGCCGTTGAAATTTCTGCCGGACTAGCATCGAGTACTAGCTTTCCAGATCTGAATATGCACCCCAGTTGTGTGTCAAGGTTGTTGCATGAGTTTCCTTTCGCTGTAAGATCATTTGGCTGCATCGATTAGTTATGTGTATACGTCATTGCTTATAATAGGTTTGGTCCTCACATACATCGCCAGCAACAAAGGTGCCACTTAGCAGCGCAAGATTCGGGTCAGCTCCAATCGTCTTTAATTGTGTAGCCAGCTCCATCGTGATAGCCTTGTTGATGGAGGCTGCATTGGGGGAAGCAGGATCTTGGTGTTGAGTCAATGCCCTGACTTCTGGGTTGGTAGCATTCTCAGAGCAAGTAGCACTGGCCAATCCAACTTTGCCTGTGTTAACCTCCAGAGTCCTATACACAAGAGCTCCAGCCATGAATCGGAGACTTTTGATGGCCTTGCCGTTTGTAAAAGCCTGATCGACAATCTCTTGTTGAAGGCAGTCGAGATTTTTCACTTGTCCAGCTCCAGATGCGGCAGACTGTATACCCACAAGCCCAAAGACTGCATCTTTGATATTTTTCGGATTGTTCCGGAGAAGAGCTTCTTGAGTTATCGAGACGAATATGTCATGAGAGTGCTCTTGTGGGATCTCGCGGCGTCTCAAGGGTGGTCTCTCTTGGGACACCAAACCGAGAACTAGACATGAGAATATGACGCAAGCTCTGACAAGACACTGGAGGACCATCGTCACAAAACAGTGTTGATTACTCAGGCTGTGAAGATGTGCCAAGGGGATGGAGCGCTGTAAGAGTCAAACCGGGCTCTGCGCCTTAAGAAAAGGAAATTGAGAGATAATTCGCAGATTGGGGCATATTTCTCTCTCTATTCCGGGAAATACACGGGAAATCAATGCAAGAAGACAATCAGCGGAAACATCAAACACACAAGAAAGGGCGAAATGAAAATATCAGGTCAGCACTTTCAAATGGCGTCCCGCGCGCATCTTCATCACAAGCTCCAGCTCCAGACAGGTATTGACATCGCATAACTAGGTCGAGACGCATTGTGATTCACGTAGCCGAGGGTGCCGTCGTCAATCCTCCTTTACCCCGTGCCGTGGAAGACAAATCTCTTAGTAAAGGTGTGTCAAAGTGGTGTGTTGAGAACGGATTGGCGCGAATGGATAATGCCGCGCTAACCAAACCTGAACCAAAACCAGGGTCGCCCATATGCCGCGAGAGATTATCAGCTCGGTATATCTACAGTCTACTCCAGGACAGCTACGCGGACAATACTGTACGTTTTTTTTTTGGGTGAGTGTGGGTACATCGCCAGACAAACATCGGTTCGGCCCCCTACACACGATGGCTAGTTCCGAACGGACATTTATGGGAAACTGGTGGCGTATGATCTTCGACTGGGCTAATGCAGGCGAGAGTCACTCGCGTGTTTCAGGGAAAAAACGAGTCACGCTAGGCAAGATGCACAGTTTTCGGTAAGGAAGTTCAATTCGCCGTCTTGGTATCACGCACGCGAGCTGGCGTGTGGCGACAAGCCATTTTTGGTGTCGATGTCGAACCCTGATTCTTCGTTATCTTTCTCGGCCACAATGTTGGTGGAAGTCGTCATCGTGATGCTCTGGTTGGATGGCGCGACGTGGCAGATAATTCCGTTTCAGGCCTCGGCAAGATGGTCTCGTCTTCGCGGTCATTCAGAGGAACTGCTGCTGTCCGGGCCATTTTAGACCAGGGCTAAACTTGCACTATCGATTTGACCTTTCACTGCCTCGACCAGTCTCAATGGTGGCAACCAGGCCCGGACTCGTTGACTCACAGCCACATGGTGCAAATTACGCGTAACAATCCAACGTGTATAGCGCAGCGAAGTGGGCAATCACGGGCTCAGTAATCACGAAATGCTTCAACCAAAATCGAAAGAGAGTACAAGAACTATATGAGATTGTAGCATTCAGCAGGCGATGTGGATGTATTACCCGATCGACCATATCTTGCCCTAAACCCGATGCGCTCACTTACGCCCCTTTCAGGTCACGATCGTGCACAGATTATTACAACTCCTGGTATATCGTCAAGCGCCCACTTCGTTATCCCATGTTCCTTGTCCCATTCTAAGCACAAGGATTTGCACCTATTTCCAGTTGAGATTTGTTCCGCAAACCGATCGTGTGTTCCCGACTTATTGCCGTATAGCCTAATTGTGCGTCGATTTGTTTCGGCACATTTACACGATTTGAGCGCATTCGCCTTCTACTGCGACTGCCTGCCTCATTTCATACGGGTCGATTGATTCCATTTTGTCGTAGGCGCCCCATGCGGTTATTATGTCTCATCTCAACTGCACTGTCACTGAATAGTTCAATAATGATTCTACAAAAGTCGTGTCTCGTAAATATATCAATACATTAAACGCAAAACATGCTGCTCTCAAGCTAATCGTGTTTCCGGTCGGAATCATCCTTCGAACCATTGGTGTTGATAGCCTCAACAGAGTTGCAATTAAACATCAACAACACGTCCCGTCGCTTGCGACGTTATCTCTGCGGATGCTCTCCCACTGAAATCCCGAAAAAGTTCTTCTCATGAAGCTCTTCTTGACTCTCATGGCCATACTTGAGACTTTCATTTGGCTTCAAGGGTCCTCTTGAGCCAATTCCAGTATAAGCGGTCGAATGTGTACCAAGTGCACCGTCTTTTCCTAGTGCAGGTGACGCGGTGCCTTGAGAGAACTCGGAAAGCACATAGACATTGTTATCGAAAGGGTCGACGGCGCCGGCTCTACTAGGCATGCTTCCAGCTGGTAGCCTCGCGCTAGCATGGCCACGGCTCGTGGAGAAAGGTTGAGAAGACAGGCCAAGCTTCCATCCGATGAGTTTGAAGAGCGGTCGTAACGTAGCGAGGCTGGCCGCGCAAATTGCCAAGCCCATCTCGACTGATGTCCAGATGACGAGGTCGACAGTGGCATCTATCAATATTCGAGTCAGCGGGGAGAGCGCAAGGAAATGCTTTCGTAGTGGGAATACTCACACAAGAAGTCAGGATCTCTCAATGTGGGAAGATACCCGAATCGGACAAGGATAGCTGAATTTGCACTATGGCATCAGATTAGTAAACGCTTATTCAAGGCTCGAATCACGTCCGATGTGTACTTACACGCAACCCATGGCTATCAAGAAAATAACTGCGACCTTGGCTTTGGTCTTCAGCTGGAGATTCCATATGATAAAGCCTGGCAAGATGGCAAAGGTGAAGTCGGTCACAACACTGAAGGCGCTGTAGATACATGCGACAGTCATAATGACGTCCATCTTGAGACAGGTTCCCTGTTGACTCCTGTCCCAATAGTATGATATCGGATGGCACTGTAGTAAAGTGAAGAAAAAGAAGACAACGCCTGCCATGACAGTGAATAGGGACGCGGCGTATATTATCCAGGAATAGACTCTAGTTGTCGTGATTCGAAGTAAGAACCAGGCGAACGACAGCTTTGAGGAGATCATGGTCAAAATATAGAAGAGGTAGCAGAACCACCAGTACTGTAAAGAAGTCGTAAGCATTTTTGCCCGCTGCCAATGCTAGCAGCGTACTGCAACTGTGCATGTTAGGAGCTCATACCATCGTGGCGTTCTTAATGTTCTCATTGCTGAGCTTGTCCATATGCTGCCCGGTGCCATAGTGCACGCCGGTATTAGATACGACAGCGAAAGTTATGCAAAACACCTACCATGGTCAAATTAATCAAACGTTCCGTTGTTGTTTCATTGTACTCGAGGTGTTTTGCGTCCTTGAGGAACGTACTGTTGATAGAATAATGAGCCAATCATCAATACCAAAGGCTTTCACTATCACAGCGCGTGTGTATATCCTGAGCAGAACGATGATCGTAGCAGCAACGCTGAAGAATACGTTGACCGCAAAGATCTCGGACCCGCGATTTAATGCATCGCCGGCCATGATTGCTCCGCGTGACGCCTCGAGTCACGATATCCGAGAAGGGAACAAAGATCGACGAGAAGCTTCAACTGTGCCAAAGTAAATGCAAAAAAAAGAAAACAAGAAAACCCCTGAGATAAAGACCGCTCGAACCGGACCTCCGGGGATTATTATGGCAACTGGGAAAATGTCCGCCGAGGCTCGACTTGACTCATGAGCCTGCTAATGGCCGTATTTCCTGATTGAGCTGCGCCCGTCGCCCGCAGATGTGGAGGTTCCATCCCGGAGGCACTAGCAGAGTTGTCGGGCGTTAACGAAAAATGCACAGGGCTGAACAAAGAAGGGCTCGTGTTTGAAACAGTAATTATGGGTATAATGGTCTGGATAAATTTCGAATCGTCCATCATTGCCCTGAACGATCTACCAACAACCATCAAGCTGTGTGTAGTGGCGTCTGCTAGCTTCCGTGGCCAAGCGAAAAGAAGAAGTCAATTCCGGCTCCACTTGGATAAACGGCGGCGACTACTCGAGTAGCGTTGACGACCCTATTCAGGGGCACACTCCGGTTTTCCGGATTGCCAATCACAATTATTATTGCCACCCAACCCTTGTCCGTCTGTTGTTCATCTCGAGAGTGCCGAGGCTGAATTGGATTACCAATGTTGTTAGCCGGTATCTGTCCTGCCTCGACTAGCAAGGGGTTCTTGGAAAAGAGAGACACAGACCAGGATATGTCGAGCCTGATGCTTGTCTAGAATTCAATTGAAGCCCACAACCCGGCAATTGGGGTTCAAGCCAACCTGGCTGGCCTGGGGCGCGAATTCGTTTCACTGCCATTATTGAGCCCGATCTGCTGGGAATCAATTGGAGGTCTCTCCGGCAAAGTGCTTTGACCCCTCTTCCATACTGCGGTGCCATGGCCGACGTGGGTTTGGATGAACACCTCGTGATCTCCACGCTTTTTGGTCTTCGTCCTCTGAGACCGTGATTCAACTGGTGCAATGACACATTGCGACATACATCTTTAATTCCAACCTTATTTCGGCACTCCATGATTGCTGCTACCCGATGCAACCTTGCGTATGGACTTAGACTTCCCGATTATTAACCGATGTCATCAACTGCTCGTAATTCGTATTGCCAAATCTGCTGGCCCCCTCTCAACACAGCGGGCTTCATCTATCGGTTCTGCAGCGGCGGCGCTCGATCTGGCATATATTATCTAAGCTTTGCTGTCAATGGACCGGGGGTCTCTAGCAAGTGCCGAAACTATGACAAACGCAAACATGCCTCCTGGTGGGTGCGCCGCTTGTCGTCGGCGGAAGAAACGAGTATGTACATCGATTGATGCTCCTGGATGAACGTTACAAAATATTTGTGGCTGGGACTAATGCTCCAATTAGTGCGACAAGAATCGCCCTCGATGCCACCGATGCATCAAATCTAGACTTCCATGTGGCGGTTATCGCCAAGGTCCAGGAGCGCCAGTATTGTCAAATTCATCTACTGGTGGGAACCAGCAACCTCACACATCTTGGCAGCCTTCAAGATGCCATGACAGCAGTGAAAAGAACTCGAGCATTGTTTTGCCAGACTTTTTGATCCGATCAGCGCGTGAGCAATTGTATCACGGGGCTTTTGCCTCGGGCGCTTTGCCTGGTGGCCGTGGCTATTCTGCCAAAGCTGCTAATTTCGCTGCGGTCGGCTGGATTAACCACATCTTTGAACTAAGCGAGTCCGAACTGGCCCTCAGATATGTCTTGATGTCGACAGGCATGGCGTTGCAGTCACTCGAAACACAAGATACCCGCCTTCGCTTTTGCAGAGCATTCACGCTCATAATCGAGCGATCAACACCGTGGCTAGGACCTCAAAGCAGGCAGACTGGTACAAACGAGATTCCATCCTAGCCGCCGCCCGTCTTCTGTTATGCTACGAGGTGATTACACAAACATTCTTGCAATGTTGTGCTCAGGAACTGATGTCAATCGTTGCAGTTTTTTCTCCCAGCCATAGAGGGGACCCAGCCGCCTGACTATCATGCGTGCCATGTGGAAGGCACGCAGGCTCTATTGCTTGCAAGAGGTCCTCAGGCATTCACAAGTGGTGTTGCACACAAGTTGTACACCGACTCTAGAAACAGCCTGGTAAGATTTGTTGAAATCGTGTACCGTTATTTTTATTGCACGAGCCTCGACTGACCATTGCTACTTCTGATTAAGATCTACGGCGCCCTTCTCAGGAAGAGAAGATCACAGTTTTGCACAACAGCTTGGAAAACAATCCCATGGACAACCGAGCCGAAGTCCACCAAGGACAAGTTCCTCGACGTAGTCCAGGAATTACCTGCCATTGTAGAGCAAGTTGCAGCATTTCAGAAACTTCATCCCGCGGGCGCCACGAGACAGCTTGAGCGAAGGATCCTCGAGCAATGTTATGAACTTGATACTCTCTTCGCAGCTTGGGAGAAAACCGCGTCACCCGATATTCTAAAATTCGACTTCACCGTAGGCAAGACTCCGTTACCAGTACCATAAGACGATTCTGACATTGCTCTTCTCCATCTGACCATGATGTACTGGATTGCGTTAAAAATTCTTTATTCCATTTTGCGCTTCTTTGAGAAGCCCGCCGAACAAATGAATAACGGTGTTGATACTTCGACGTGCCCTGAACCGGGGACCACTGAGCGTTTCAAGAAGGCAGATGACGAATGTGCTTCAGATACGGCAAAAGAGTCGCCAGACTTATATGCCTCGAAATGCGTCCACGCACTTCATCTCTTTTCTCAGTATCAGGGCAGTGCTGTCGAGAATATGACATTGTTAGTCCCGTTGTGGTTTTCCGTGAAGTACTTCTTGAGAGAAACCTCTGGTCAGTACGTTGGTGATGAGATGGATCTTCTACGCACGGCATTGAAGACCAAGCTATATGGTTGTCCTGCTGGGTCTCATTTGACAAAGATCAGTGGACACATAAGTGAAGTGGAGTGCATTCTGAGGGGTGAGAAGGTGGCGGATGATAGCGTGCTATACTTCTAGAGATTTCAAAGCATATGCGGTCTGGGCATACACGACTATGAGCGATGTCTACTTTTTGATCTTTTATAACCAAAAGAAAGTTATTCTAGGGGTCAGGATTATTTTGAACCACAATTTGTCCAGCTCTCGCCTGAGTCCCTTGACTGAT
>AFRD01000561.1:0-18845 GCA_000222875.2 Periglandula ipomoeae IasaF13
TTTGATCCTTCGATGTCGGCTCTTCCTATCATACCGAAGCAGGTTTGTATCATTGGGCCTTACCTGATGCAGTGCTGGCATGAATATTGGGATAGGTTGAACATAAAAAAAATACAATAATGTAGTTGTAGTTAATTCCAATGCTCTGATTGTAGTTGTAGCTATATTGTAGTCAATTTACGCGTGGCGGAACTCACTATACAAGAGATATCAAGCAGTGTTTTCACATAGCAACGGTGATGCCAGAATACGCGCCGCTGAACGTTGCGATGAACCTCGGCAAGAGCTGTGATAAATATTATCATGTGCAATAGCAAGCGATTTCTAAGTGAAAACGATGATTTGGCGCGCGCCGTCAGCTTGGACGACCGTCTGGTCAAGTTCCTCTCGAAGCGCTTCCAGACTCATCTGCGTCTGTGAGAGGATTTTTGCAACGCCATCGCGACCAGGCTTCCCCGTCGCGTTATTTGGTCGACCAAACCCGTAGCTGGTGAAGAGGCAGACAATGAATATCCTTGGTGCACCTGCCTTGATTTCTGAATCCTGAGGCGGGATGATCAAGCAATTTGCCCGCGAGAGATCTTGGCGGAATTACAGAAACGTTTGTATTCATTGCATGCGGCAGGGAAGATGACTGCCAATTCGGCAGCAATGCCTGCTCTCCATTGTGCGATGCAATTGGTAGCGTGCACGAGATAGGAATTGGCTGGGAGTTGCCTCAAAGGGGCAGGGTCTCAGTTTCGAGTACGAATTTTGTATCTGTCATTCCTGCAATTGCGATATATTGCGGAATAGGCGAAGCAGACGTAAACGGAATCTCATAGTACTTAAATCCTACAAGAGTCAACAATTGCCGACGCCTACACAATGAGTCACCGCCGACAAGGCAGATTTCCAACCCACTTGGTATGATGGCACAGTAGCTAAGGACTGCGAATTGTCACCTCGATTTCCCCGCATCGCCGTTGGGGCTGCCCACCACGTTATAAGTTGCTACAATGACGATTCCCTTCAAATCCTCGCTGCAGAAGCTGCTTTCATAGATCATTTGGAGGGTCTTAGCCGATCCTTGATATTGCGATTCCCTTGTCCCGTAACAAGGGTTCTTGTACGCGTAGCGCGATGATCCCCTGCATGCGCGATTTCCACCACACATTATTAACTAGAAGTTTTAAGGATGGTTCCTTCATCGCGAAGCAGATTGGGGACCCAGATTTGTATAAGTGCATAAGCCTCTAAAGCTACATCTAACTTAATCCAAACTGTGTTAGACCAATACATCTTCGATGGTACAAAGATATCGATGATCTTCTACCAATGCCTGAAGAATGATGGATAGATACTGTTGCACAGCCAAACTTTGCGAGAGGATCTGACGGATCTGACGAGGAAACTCTTATAGAGCTTGGATGGAACGGCTTGGACGGAGCGATCTGGATTCCATCGGCTTCCTTCTTGGACTGGAAGAAGACCTCGTACGGTGGTAGATTTGTTTGCCAAGGGGATTCTTTACAACTGAAAGATCTGAGAGGGCCGCATTGCGGCTTACGTGAATCTTCAAACGACAGAAAATGTATGCAACTGCAGAAAGTATATAAGGAATCCAGCACCTGAGTTCAGCACTTCTTAAGGATCCGCCGCCTTGTACAAGAAACATTCATGAATCTAGACAATGTGTCAGCCCGAGAAACAGATCGATGGGCCGGCATACGCGCCACTTGCTTAGGCAACGGCTGACGCAGAGAACTTGTAAAAGGAAAGACTACATAGTTTGTGGCGGGAATCGCGTACGCAGGAGATTATCGCGCTACGCGTACAAGGCTCCATTGGATAGGCGGCGATACCAACTTCCAAAATGTTCTACCTTGTCAGAACTTCATAAAGTACTGGCCGAGACCTGCTGAGGTATATCGTGGGAACTTTAACCAGTCTCTAAAGACACCTGTCCTCCTTGTGTCACAAACTTATGATCCAGCGACGCCAATCAGTAATGGCAGGGCTCCGCACAAAGAGATGGGTCAGAACGCGAGAATGATCGTGCATCATGGCTACGGGCATACCTCCGTCGACAAATCGACTTGCACTGAGTCGATACTATCTTCATACATCATCAACGGCTCAATACCCCAAAAGATGGAGACTGAGTGCTATGCCGATACAAAGCCATATCACAGTTCCTTCACAACAGGCAACTAGCATTTTGAGGATGAGGTGCTGTGGACCGAATGTCTGGAATTGCAGGTAAGAGAGACTTGGTGAGAGATGCGCACAGTAATTTACGCGAAGCACAAACACATGACTTTAAGAGCTACGTGTATAGTCATCAAAATCATCTATTACAATCGAACAACATTGCTTGTATACCTCCCCTTTCCAATTTGGACGTGGCGCGATAGGTCATTGGTTGCAATTTCATTGTCGCTGTCTACCAAGCGAATTACGAACCATAGCCTTTGCGAATCTTTAGCGGGCTTGTGTAGACCATGGAACTTGAAAAAAAAAAAACAAACAAATTGTGTCCATCGACGGCGCAACGCAAATGAGTCGAGGAATAAAGTCTGAACTCGGGCCATGATTTTCGTTATGCGCGCATGAATCGATCAAGCAGATAGCAACAAAACCACTTGCGCACGATATTGTATGATTCTGTGCGCGCGTCCAAGAACTCGTCCTCCTCTCTATATTATCAGCAAACGATCTTGTACAGAGTTTATCTACAAGGCGCAAGAATTGCCTGGGTTGAAGTCGAGCTATTCCCAATCTGGTTCTGGCCCTCTCTTGGTGAAAATCGACGATGATCGCGACTCCTCGGCCCTGCTCATCGGAACTTTCGCTGGGTTTAATCATAAGAGAATGACTGGTCCATATGCTGTACTTCCTGTTTGCGGGAACTCACTATGGGTTCTTAATTACTAAACAATGACTGATGTCGTAAGTGGTCGATCTTATGAAAAGGCTCGCAATTTGTTAAACGGTTGTTGAATAGGTAAAGAGAGCCTGTGTGTTGGAACTGTTTACTTGATGCATGACATGTTTTATTTATTGACGTATCAATTCAAATTCATATAGCATCTCGTCACTATAGAAGACTGTTCTTGCATGACGAAGTGGCCGTCGATGAGTGTTTGAATGGCATCCTGTAGGGGACACAAAGCCACAGGATGAGCTACGTGAAGATTAAATCCAGGTTTCTTCCGGCAAAAGAGATCTCGGGGCTACATTGATTGTGATATTGAAGATAATGTACGGGACAGTGTGCTCCGAGATAAGCCTAGTCGCACTTAATGAAAGCCCCCGACCCTTCGTTCTTGCCATTGATCTCGGTGTAACTCATGACTCCACAGAAGCGAAGATATTCTTTGGAATCTCCTCCCTTGCAGAAAACCACGCGCAGGGGGCTAGGTCCACCCTTTTGCTTATTGGCCTCCACGTCACTTTCCCACGTGTGCTTGTTGCTCGTCCAGTAGACTGGATACTGATATTGAAGAGACTTTGTATCGCAGCCTTGAACCCCCCAATGGATGCGGTCGCCTTTATGGTAGCGTACAGGAAAACCGCTTTTAGGGGTTCCATATCCTTTGCCGATTGGTATTTCGCCGGCCTTTTCTGCCTGGCGCTTGGCAAGACCCAGGTTAACTTTGAAGTGCTTTACCGTTTTGCCGTCAAGCTTGGGTCTGCAAGTCACAAACTGGAAAATTGCGGATAACAATCAGTCTCGAGACAGTGGGGAGCATTAATCCTCATTGGGCGGTCAAGCTCACAGGAGTACGCTCCTCAAGACTAGCAACGTCTGTAAATCCAGTAGGCGTAGCGATGGCATGTGTGCTCAGGGCAAGGACGGCGGCTAGAGAAGCAAAGAACTTCATTTTGGCGATCAAACAGAAGCAGTCTGATGGGCAGTCTTTCAAAGTGTTGTATTGGCTAGCGAGCTATGGTGCTTCATTCAATGCTAAATACTGAGATGCCATCCTTATATCGTTCCTTTCTGCGCTTATGACTGCTTATATAAAGGAGCTGCGTTTTGCTTACTTCCGTGTTATTAGAGATGCTACTCGCTGAGCTTACATTTTGACTCGGGTATTGCTAAACATAGACTAGCTCGCAGCTACATCTGCGGGGTGAGATGCAAGCCAACGTAAGTTTCGGGACGTTGCCGAACTACGATGCCTTCAGGGATCTCTTGTACTAAAAGGAACTTTTGATACAAATCATGACTGCATACAATGGCGTCAGAAATTTCGCAGTGCAACCTGCCCTCCAGGAATGTCTTTAAGGATTTGTCTAATACGAGAAGTGTCGAAGTCGATGAGGTCCTCTTGCGCTGATACAACACCCGTTTGGGCCAGAAGCCGATATCTGCAACAATGATGATGACCCGAACCAACAACTCATGCAAGCTTTGTGAAGGCGCAGCGGAAGCGTTTGACGAACATAAGAGTAGCTCCAAAACGAAGACACGTCATCTTTCAGAGATGGTCAAGCCACAACACGAGTTCTTGCTGTCGCTTCGGTTCACGAACTGAGCGGCGCAACGCGACAACAGAGGCAGTTCGACGCCTGGATGGCTAGATTCGCTCTGGTGGGCTCCTTCGAGTGCGAGGAACTTGAAGCTCCCAAGCAGTGCTCACGGACTCACACACTGGGCAGTGGACCTTCACCTTTCAGCCAATTTAGTCGAGCATCTACTACATAAGGTTGTATTGTGAATTAGATCACAAGATTTGCATGCTTCATTCGCGGCAACACAGCAAGGCGAGGGCATGGACGAGTGGCTACATTGAGTCTACGGCAAAGCCACCCGCGGCGACAATTGAACATTGAGGGCGAATAACAAGAAGCGCTACAAGAGTGTTTGGTATTCTTCACTTGCAACCACTGGTCGATTGATATGTTTGATTTGGAAATCTTGCCCGAATTTCACCCAGCTTCTCATAGTCTGCTTTCTGGCAGGCAAGAAGTAGCTTGAGTTAAGCCAACTGTTTCCTTATTAACGCCCCCCAGCCCCCCAAAAAAGAGTCAACCTTGGTTTGAGTGAGAATAGCTACCTAGAAAATAGTATACGTGCAAGCTATGCAAAGTCGGTGCTTCCGCCTCTTTGTATGCAGTTGCATTACCCGCCCCAGCCCCCTATTAAGTTCGGGCTTCTGGGGAACAAGATCATTTGTTCGTTCATTTACGGGAAACAAGATGAGGCGCACACTTGCTTCATCAAAAACTACTTTCAATATCGTAGCCGCAGGCCAATTGAGCGTACACTGCGAAAGAAATGATGAAGTCGTCAGGTTGTATTTCCATGGAGGATATGATTCATGACTTTGCGTTTTGTCATCCACGGTAGCAAATCATTGCAGCCCCAAGCTCACAGCTCCGAAATGCAAGGCTCTCTATATTCGCATTGTGTCTATTTCCGAGGTATCTGTTGGCCATGGTGCCGTCGTCGAAGTCATGAGCTATGATGGAAGGATGAAGATGCGTGATGGTGTGTGATACGATCTGGGCTCGATGCATACTTCCTTTGTCACCTCACTGCCCTTGAGTTCGTTCTTGGTGGCGCATAACTCACTATGAGTCCTTACATTCTCGCTCACTGTCATATTGTTCTTTCTCCATAGAACCTACCATTTACGCATGGTTTACATTGACTACGATGCTAGGTCGATTCTATTACAAAACCGCAGACGACAGTCAAGCCAGTGGAATGAATACCGTGAACAGCGACAGGCGCTATGTCGGGACGAATAGGATGCTTAGTGATATGGTCTTTGGAGTCATCCCTTTGGCCTTGTGTGGTGTGTTCGTGGTTAGGTGCGTATACCGGAAACGGCACCATGGGTGTAGCGTCGTTGTTGGCGAAAAATTATCTAGCAGCTGCCAGATTCGATGGACAGTCCCGGTATTTACTTATGGTCATCATAACTCTGGCAAGCGTTCTGATATTTTGCATCTATCGGCGCGGCGTAGCAGTGTCTGATTCAGAGTGTTATGGCTTGAGGCCCATAGCTCTTGGGATCAGCGTTGGCGCTCTGCGGCGGATAGCATCTCTTCCAAACATCAAGCGTGGAAAAGACAAGGTATTATTGCGATGGTCATGCTGATTGATCCTCTATTTATGTGGACGGGCATTGGCCGTGATTTCATAAAGACACGATACCTGCCAGTCCCAACTGCTGAACCATAAGATTAACCAACAGCCGCACCATTAAGGGGTCCGCAGTCCCTTTGGGGGACTGGTCAAATTGTGTAGCACAAACATCAGCACCATTACAGCTGTCAACAGCTACAGTTAGAGTTTCACGGGAGGCTTCACTCAACGTGGCGAAATGTATTATGCAAAGAGAATTGCCTCACTGAATGATCTAGCAAGATGAACCAAACACACAAATAAACTGCAGTACAAGCCACAACAGCTCTTGAAAACCCATGCCGTCACAAATTTTGCTGCAGACGACTTCTCTAGAGCTCATTATAGCTGCCCGACATCAACTTCCCCGCCGCCGTCGCGAGATCTCGCAACAATTGCCTTGTTCCGGCTCGTCAGTTTCAGGCCGACCAGGAGTGCTCGCGCTCCGCCATCTATCTAAAGGTCGTTCAGAACATGACACACTCCTGCTGTGGGACAGATGAGAGACTTCGAAATGCGTTTTGTCAATTCTCAGCGAGAATGAGAGAAGACTTCGCAAAGCCTAGTGAGGGTACTGATATTTTTCAGACTTCAAACACTTGGGTGTATGTTGGCACTCCTTCACAAGTATATTGCGGGTCCCAACGAGGCGAATGTCTCCTCTGCAGTCTTTTCTCAAGTTGTTGTCTTCGTTATTTTCCTCGATCAGGTGGTCAGGGTTGAAACAGTTCGAGTGATGACACAGATGGCTAATCTGCAGGTTTATGTCATTTGGTGCTCGACGATATGCCACAAAAGCGATAATATGAGTCGTCAGGAACTCAAAGCCGTTCAAGGATATCTGTATTTAATTGACATGTCAATGAGATGTCATTGCAAAGGAGAAAGCGGGCATAGCCATACCATGCCGTAGCCGTTGTTTCTGCTGTTCGTTCTCCCTGTCCAGAGATAGCACGCAAGGTTGTTGGTCTCGTACGGATGCCTAAGCATTTTTGTGAATACTTTATCGCATGTTTCCTGTCCCAGAACGTCGAGGTAGTTTCGTTTCTCGCATTTTGGCATTGTGGCTGCTGTGATCAAATTCGATCTCGCTGGTAAAAGAAGGACTTGGGGGGAGATAGTCTTCAACGAAGTGAAGTTTGTTTCGAGGATCCTAAATAGGAGGCTTTGGCCAAATACAAGCCTAATACAGTGCTGCCACAGAAACATCACAGAGGCTGCGCCAATTCGGAAATTAAATGCCACCACAATCTAGTTCAAAGTGACTTGTCACGGTCCACGAACCACGCGGCTGGTCATTTTGCCCACTATACGTATGCGTATGTGCTCCCTCCTTCATGTTAAACGCACCGGAACTTTCGAGACGAACTTATTACTATCACTCATGTTGCTAAGGCCTAGCCCAAGAGAACCATGTTGCTGTGAGGCGGCCAAGGACCAGGGCAACTTTCCGAAGCATCCAATTAGCGCAGGAGTTATTCAGATACTTTTAACATGCCCATTAAAGCTACAAAACTAACTTCTCGAGTGGTTATAATAATATATCGCACTAGTTTCATGTCAAGTTCGCCTATTCAACCAACTGGTGCTTAATGATATGCAGCGCTCCTGATCGCACTCACTCTTCCCATGGCTCAGAAATCCCCTGAAGGTGGGATGATGGAACACAGAGCTCGTCATGGTGACAGATAATGATGACGCGCTTATCGCATCCCTCCTCAGGGCAGAGCGTGGCAATGCCGCAGCCTTTTCTCGACTTCTTCTCTTGAGCACTTCCATATCGCACATGGGCAGGCATCACACACTTCTGCTTCCCACATAGATGGATGATTTTTCGCCCGAGCGAGTGATATTCTCTCTTTGCCCACAACAGAATGTTTGGTAGTTTCGTGAAATGGTTTGCTCCCTTCCAGGATACTTGAACATCGCCTTTGCCCCCAACTTTCGTTCCCTGCAGCTTGGAGATGCGACAGAAGCCGACAGTGCGTGTCTTGTTCTTCTGTTCGGCGAGTAAATGAAGACATTTGGTGGGGTCGCTCCGGCATAACTCGAGCACTAGTTTCTTCTACAAATGCCGAGGTCAGTGAAAAAATTAAGGGTTCAACTTGAACGACGTGGGCAGACACTTGCCTTGATCTCTTGCTCCACCTTCTTCGCTGCCTTGGTTGAGTCCTCCTGACTCCGCTTGGCTTTAGATATCTGATCCTCTCCGGGACGCTTGAGCTTGGAGGGGACAGCAGTCATGGTCGCCCGGGGGATGATTCTCCTGCGGCGTTGTGGGATTAAGAAAAGGCAGGCGTCGAGACTTGTACTGCAGATGTACAAAGTCATAAATATCTTCTGACCAACAGACGTGAAAGCACAGGTCTTCTTTTATGGTCCAAAGCCTCCACTGCGTGCGATGGGAAGAGAGTTGCTTTCAAGGCCATTGTGTCTTTGTTGTGCTCAGGGGAACCTCCGGCGATGGAGAATGACGTTGGCCATGCCATGGCTTTGAAACATGATCTGTCAGTTCTATATTCCTTGACTGTGCAAGGTATCGTTGGCCCAGCTGCATATTTCGTCCCCGTTGCATTCATCAACGATGCCCTAGATACGTGGTGCCACCAAAGAGAGTTCTGGTTCTGCTCTTGAGTTAGATGCGAAACTTCCTGTGACAGGAATTTGTTGGGCAGATCTTTCCATGATACCGTCTGTGGTAGCTTTGTGTCTGTCGAGATATTCCTCGATCCCCTGGCTCATTGAACTTGCCCATCACGACGCCTTGCAACTTTTGGCGGCTGGCGGTTACACATATTCTCCTCCGTAATAATTGCTTCACCGGCGACCGGTTAGCACCTGGGGCCCTGGCGGGTCTGGGCGGCCCGGGGCGGCAAGTGGGGGCCTGAATCATTGGGGCGGAGAAAAGTGTCTGGTGTGGTCTGCTCCTTGGGATTCACGCGTGGCCAGCTGATCCTACCGACTCCGTTTGGTCTGGTTTGTGTTGAAGAACTTTGTTTCAAGCCGTTGTCGAAGGCCCTGCCATGCGGCGGTGCTCGAGATTTAGAGCAGACACGATACATGTGTGAAGTTGGACAATTTGGGGGGTCATTGAGGTGGGCAGATGATTTCATGGTCTTAGTCCTTCGACATTGATGTCCAGTGCATGGCGTGCGTGCGTGCGTGGTTTTATGGGCCAATTCACATTGGAGTGCGCGCTGAGGTCGAGTGCCGAACCGTGCTTGAGACGATTACTCCATTGTACCTAGGTAGTTGACGTCCCAATCTCAGTGAGCCCTGCTGTGTTACCAGGACGTGGTGCGGTTTCCCCGTGGCCTCGTACCAAGCTATGGCTAATCTCGTCGTCACCGTCTCGGCACCTCGAGGCTGACTGAGGCAGAGAGACAACATCCGAATGATGAGTCCTCTGCTTGGTTGCGGCGAGACACGACGTCTGGTGCTAGCAAAACATCTCAGCCTTCGGCAGCTGGGCAGCCAGGGGCGCAAGCCAATTGGCTCCTGTTGCGGCCAACAGAGGTCCAACGGCGTCGGCTGGAGTCTGGGTTTGGTTGACTGGCGTGTCTGTCTGGTCCGTTGCACGCAACGCGCGCGAGGCTCCATTTCGTCAGCCAACCGGCGGATGGAACCGCCAATTGTACGCCACGCCCCATCTGCCTCCAACCTGCCTTATCACCACCTGCCTCGATTTGTGCCTGGCTCGCCGCCTCACATTTGCCTTGCGTCCGCGTCCAGCGAACAACGAGACCGTGCCGGCTCCCCTCTCATCATCAGTTCTGTCTGTCTTGCGTCTCCCCCAACCTTCGAACCCGGGGCGCCCAGACTGAACTCCATTCGTTGTTCCCCTCATACTCGACGACATTTCATGACAGCTATCCCCCGATGACTTTCCGCTTTCTGTCTTGGTCATTTCTTTCAAGAGCTCAGCACAACTGCGATTGAACCAGCGCCATCCGTAACGGCGACCTGCCTGTACATCTTCCTCACCGCTCATCTTTCATTCGACTTCACCATATCCCTCAGCTACCACAGTCTACACTGACCTGACTCCTCTCGCTTGAGTACAATGTACTAAATGACATTTATAGCTGATGCAGGCCTTCTCGGTCCATTCCCTCAAGAGAGGTTTTCTTGCGCGGCCGACACGGAATCTCACACTCATCTAAACTCAATGGCTGACAAATCTCTCGACGCCGCCAACCTATCATTGAATCCGTTCGATATTTACAATGACGCTGGCCCACCGTTTCACCAGTCCGTCCCATCGCTGCCCGTTGGCGGTTGTAACTTCGTGGATTTGACCCCGGGGGCCAACGGGAACAAATGTGGTTGTCGTCGCTTCTGGCCTCGCTCGGCACTGACAAACTCGATTGTCGATCAGACAGACTGGTGTATGTGTGCTCATCATGCGTGCTATCACGACGAGGGACTGCGGGATGCCCACCAGCAACAGCTTGAGCAGCAAACCTTGGCTGCCCCGGCCGGACAGGAGAATGAACGTCCTCGCAGTGGGCGACAACCTTTGAGTCCGGTCGCCGACATGTCTATGCAAAATGATGGCGCTCCGTCCTCCGGAATTGACTTTTCAGCCTTTAGCCCTGGCCGCCCACTATCATTTGTTCACGATCTACCCGCTATAGCCGAAGACACTTGCAACGCTGGCACCAGCCCACATCACATGGATTCCATGCCTGACACTCTCGCTTGGGATGACTACGTCCAAACTCCTTCCCGGTCTGGCCGACAATCCGGACCGTCAGGCGCCGATGCAGGCGCCGCTTCCCATGGACCTCCACAGCCGTTACTGTTATCGCGCAGATCACGTCCACGACATCCTCTGCCCAAGCCCGTTACATGCGGCCGTTTGGGGGGAAGGGTCTCGACACGCTTTCCAGGAAACCAGCTGAACCGCTCATATCTCACTCCCAAGGTGTCGATGCTCCGTGTCCGTCCGCACCTAACAATGAATGTCACTCGGAAGGATCGTTTGTATTCGTAACCCGGGACAATGAAGGCGTCGGAGCACCTCGACCAGGAACTGCTACCCAGCCAGAGCCTCGCGTGGACCAAGCTTACCACAATGAGACATCGCGCGAAGCACTGCGCAATTTATCTGATACCGTCTGCGCTCATGAGGAGCGCTTGGATCGGCTGGAGACAGTCTCGTTCTCCGCCAATGGCCACGATGAGTGTGGATAAGCATGACCATATGGACTTGCGGGTGACTGACCTCGAACAAAGAATGGAAGGGATAGAGAAGGCGTCAGAAGCGATTAACAACGCACGGAATTCTGACGGCAGGGACGAGGATGGCGCCACAAGTGTTGCGTCGATGTCCGCAAGTTCAACGGGCCGCTTCGACCATGATGAGATCATGTCCCAGCTCAGCACTCTACAGGCCCGTGTCACCCATATGCAGTCCTTTCTGCCTTCCCAAGCCCATGCTTGGTGCGTGGAAGTTGTCTTTTTACCTTTTCCTCTCAACAGACTTTGGCGGGACATGTCGCAATTCAAGAATGAGCCCACCATCAGCGGTGATGAATGGACCCAGATGCCAATGACCGCGAGCAGTGTGACCCTGCGATCACAGTCTCCATTTGGTGGCGGTTGGGCAGCTACGGGGCGGAACGAGACCAAGTGGCTTTATCCTCGAGCGTGCGGAAACAAGAGTACCCAGGACAGGAGGCTGAGGAGTCGCGGGCTGATACAGACAGTCTCGTTCTGCAGCCCTGACGCTAAAGGCGTTCAGACGGCTATTTATGAAGTCTTTGAAGCAGAATTTCGTACCATGGGCATTACTCCGCGGCATGGCGCTACCGATCCCACGGCATCCAGATATCTCGGGCTAAATGAGGCCTGGGTGCCTCTCCGGAAGATCCACAAGGATTCAAGACTCCGGTTTCTGAGCGCAGCCGAACTACTGACGCCCGCGTCTTGGGACGTAAGCTTCCTGCATTCCATCGCCATGAAGGCAGTCCAGCCAAGGCTTTTCATCACACATCCGGACGCGTATATCCAAGACTACAGCTCTTACGAGAATGGGTGGACCTGGCAACGTATCCGTGACATGAATGAAGTCTGTCTCGACGTGACAGAATCGAGAGAAGCAGACGCCGTCGAGCATTGCTGGCTTTGGAATGAACAGCTTGATGGTAACCCGAGGACCCTGGCAGCCCTTGGGGTCCGGCAGAGCTGTGAGCGCAGAGCAACATCTCCGCTTGTGCCTCGTCCTTCAGCATCCGAGAAACAGTCCAGGTCTGCGAGCCCTTTTGTCGTTCGAGGAGCACAGCAACAGCCTGCAATGCCTGGTCGCAGAGCCCCGCGGCCGCCTCACATCCGCACTGTTTCTGTTCCCAACGTCTCAGCAGCTCGACCATCACCTGCCAGTGCTGGGCGCCGGCAGTCATCTCCATTTACGCGTGGTCCGTCCCAGTCAGGCGTGCAGAAACGGCTACGAAGTACTCGTTCACCAAGTTACCCGCGACATACCCCGCGCTGGACCGTATCCCCTAGTCCCATTCCGCCAGGTCTCACTGAGCGCCAGCGTAGTCGAGCAATCACTCCGGTCGCCTACGCCACACCTCACAGTAATGTACCATTGCGAGAACTGCGACCAACAAGAGGCAGCAGCGTTGCAGGAAGCAATACTGACCATCCTGGCGTGGAATATGCAACGGACGAACTATTTGACATTGAGATATACGAAAGCGGGTCTGACGAATCGTACTTCGACGACTCAGAAGATGCCGGTGACTACAACGACAACGACGACCATGATGAAGAAGGGGATTCGAGTCAATGCCTGGCCAAGGTTCGTCCTCAGGCAGCTGTCGATGCTGTGAGTCATGCTGCATATTGACGTATACGTGAGTCAAACCCCCTTCCATGAGGACCGAGCTCATGCCTCCGACGGCGAGAGTCAGGATCCCCAACATGCATCTCAGGAAGATCAACAAAGCAACGCAAGCAGTCAGCCTTCCGAGTATCCTGCCACTGAGGAAGCCTGGCCGATGGACCATGATGGCGGTGCAGACTTTCATATCCATGAGGACCAAGAATAAATTCTTGCGTCGTCGGGTGTTTAGGTACATGCTCCACACAAGTCACGGCTCCATGAATTGGGCGTTGCAACGAGGTAATAGAATGTACACAATAATGTCTGACGCGCCTCATATATCACTTTGTTGATAAACTGTCATTCCTCTTTTTCATTCCGATGTTTGTTGTTCGGCGCACTCAAACCTTTTTTTTTTTTCGCTCCGGGCATGAGGAATCCTTGCAGATTGTGCTCTTAACCCCCTTGACTTAGATGTTTGTTTGGATGGACTGCAGAGGCGTTGGGCGACATGTGTATTGATGTTAATGGATGAAATGATAATGGCCATGAGGAGCAGGATCTCGAGTTGCTAGGAGTATTTGAGCATGGGAGCGTTTCGGCCATGATGCCAGCTAGATGAGTTGGAGTTGGAATACCTGTGGACATGATGAGTTATTGATAGTTCGTTTTTGTGAGGGATGGGATATTGTAGAAATTAGGTTGATCTCGACACTCCGCTACAATACTACCAATTGCCACTCATCCGAGAAGATTCCTGTCGCCGCCTTGTCTGCACTTCAAGCACTTTGTACAAATTGCGGCTTTGCTTATAACGAGTGTGGATGACATGTCATACGAAAGGCACTGTTGATAATTTGTCATGTTCGAAATCTCATGTTTAGGTCTCAAGCTGCTCCACCGTCTATCTTGGGGTATGTATATAAAATCATGACTCCGAACACTCGCCATTTATCTCCAACCAAGGGTATCGTCTAGGCCGCATGTTGAAACACTCAAAAAAACCCTTCTTCAATGTAAAGAACGTGTCAAAACTCCCAATAGCCTGTCTCGAAAACTCCCGTGTGCTCCCATGTACTCAAAATTGCCCTGCCATCAATGGTGCGCCGGGGCGGAGGTCATGTCCGCGAGCAGAATCGGATACAAAACAACGCAAGATTTCCATCCTGCGGCATCATCCAATTTGCTTCGCCTGTTTAGGCGTCAGAAGTGCTCGGAACGTTTGCATACCAAAACTCCGTTTATCGCATATCGTAAACATGTGTAATCGCATCTCACTCGTCGAAATCCCGCCGACGTTGACTTGTTTTTTGAACAAAAGGCTCGTGACGAGCGAGCGCGAAGCAGTGGCGCAGACTCGCCTCGGATGAACCAAAACGTTTATTCCAGCAGCTTAATACCAAGTTCCCTTGGGATCAAGTTTGTACAAGATCCGACACTTGCTTCGCTGGCAAACCTTGGACCGGCCGAGTTGCTTGAATTTGGGTCCACTTGGCCCTGTGACGTAGTGATATTGTCCAAATAGCCGCCATTGCCGCATATCTGCCAAGGTATATAGGCGATCTCCCCAATACCCGTGGAAATGAAACCATGAGGTTGGCGCGTCCGGGTTCTTGGAGGCGGGAACAAGACTCGGGGGTCGTTTGTCAGCCTCGACGGATTCTTCACCTAGCCAAGTATGTTTTGCCAGCTTGTAGTCGTAATGATAGGCATAGTTGTTCAAAGCCGGGTCCCAGAGTGGTCCCTTGTCGCTGACATCCTTGAGCATCTTGAAAGGCAAGACGTATGGATGGTCGCCTGGGGTAGCATACATGGCGTGAGATCCCACGGCTGAATAGATGACGGGGCGTCTGCCACGCTTCTCGACTGCTTCCCAGGCGTATGCTTGGCCACCCTCATGCTCCGAAAAGAAGATACCGCGGGGGATGCCATGCTCAAATCGAATCATGCAATGCTCCCAGTCTCCAACATGATTGCCGAAGCGGATGCCGAGAACGGTTTGGCCCAGATTATACGAGTAGAAGAAGAACCAGAACGCATCTAGAATACCCGAACCTTTGTCCACTAGAATGAGCACTGCGGGAGCTCGGGAGTATCCGTTGGCATCTGGTTTATGACCACGACGCTGGATGCGGGGCTCTCCTGGCAAAGGTCGCTGGTGTTGAGAGTTGCGGGCCCGTGGGTCGGATATTCTGTGCAGGGGACGATCCTTGTTCACATCAAACCAAGTTGTACGTTCACCTCTGACAAGCTCGCCTCCCCCGTCGTGTCCATGACCGATATCACCATCTCCTTCGTCGTCGTCGCCGTCGTCATCGAATGGGTTCGGAATGTTATCGTGACTGTGCAGCCAGGGCGGTCGACTTTCCACGTCGTCCAGGCTGTGTAGGGTAACGACTCCTTTCAACTTGTTAAGACGGTCAAGGTTGTTCAATGTCAACTTCTCATCGGTGATGTTGACTGGCTCATCGTCAACTACAACATCCATGTGTTGCACGTGCTCGCGAATGTCTGATGGCCAGAACTGTTCGCCCGAGTAGAGATGTACCAGTGGCGCGTGTTGCACCACGTAGTCAGGCACGTAGTCAGGCACGTCTTTCAGTATCCTTCGCCTTTGGAAGACGTTCCTCTTCTTGTCAGATCGTTTCGCAGATGCCGAGCTCGAGCCTTCAGATGGTATATCTTCCCAAGACATCGGCTCCGCATATCTCTTGCGAAGTTCGCCCCAAACTTCGTCATCCAGTGTGGAGGAATTGACGAAACCCGGCAGTGCCGCGGGATCACGTCGTAAATGGTGTAGACCACAAAGACTCAGCCACCGACACAGCTGACGGTCAATCCAATACGGGCTGCTGCTGACCCAAAGACTGTCGCGGGCACGTCGAGCTGGGCCATGGCTGGTTGGGTCTAGTACGCGGGGCACGAACCACGCGATGAAAGAAGCGATCAGAAGCAAAGCCACGACAATGAGGCCGCGCCGGAACCAGTACATGGCTGCTAATGTTGATTGCTGTTCCGCAACGACTGCAAGCCCTTGTCCTCCGAGTCTGAACACCGATCAGATTGCATACAAGCGTGGCGAATTGGTAATAATTGAATGATCGTCTGTCGTCTGTCGTTCACTACTCAACAATCAAGCCAAACTGACGAACGTTGTAGTGGGGGCCGCCTTCGTCGATGTTGCAAGCAAGGCCAGTCTCGGCTCGTTCCGGATCCCTTCACCATACAATCAGAGGATCAAAAAGATCGGTCGCAGGTTTGCTTTCTCGATGATCAAGAGACACAACTTTGATATCGGCGAGTCGAGAGAATGGCTGGCCAGACACAGAACGCCGCGGTGGCGGCGAGAGCAGACGGTCGTCACTGAGCCTTGAATGTGCAGGGATGTGGACGAAGTGACGGAATGTCGCTGGAGGCGCTCGAGCGAGACAGGAAAGAAGCAGGAGAAAGCAATGGAGAAACGTCGGGATAGTCCAGCTATGAATGCATAACGACAGTAAGTATTTCGCGGTGACAGCGCCGTAGGCGGCTGATAGTGAGTGGTTGAGTATTAGGAAGAAGCAGAAGAGTGAAGCGGATAGTTCGGGTGAGCGAGAGGGTATTTAGTTCCACAGGGAGCAGGTACGAAACGCATGCCGGACCGGCTACCTAGTAGGTATCTAGTCATGCATCGGGCGCAGGGTCGAGAAGGCTGCGAGAATGTCTGCAGAGTCGGGAGCGGGGTACACTGGGACGGCAAGTACAAGTGGGTACAGGACATGTCAGGACCCAGACGGATGTGGAGGGTCAAAGGGCTGGTGCAAGTGCAGGTGCCAATGTGGAACTGGGCGCCTGTATGGACAGAGTAACCCTCAACTGCTGGCCACTGGCTGGACTGGCGTGGCTGCGACTGTGACTAGGTCGTCGGGTCTCTTTGGCCGTTTGAGGCTGCTGGTGGATCCGCGTGGTGCATCTCTCCAACAGAAGTGGTTGACAGGCGGGCAGCACCATGGGCAGCGCAGCCGTCGTTTAGTGGCAGCGGCACTTGCCCGACCGCCGCCCGTTCTTGGCCCAATACCAGCCTGTGCATGTCACTGGGTCGGCCATAAACCCCGATCTCGGGTAGATTTGGCAATGAGCAAGTACTCAGGGTCTGTGCCTGCGTCCCAACAAACAGCGTGTATCATGATTATCAGAGGTCGCAACATTGGAGGACAGTGCAGCCCGGCCGGCGTCAATGAGAGCCTTCTGTTCATTGACGACGTTGTTTTCTCACTCTTGTGGCTATATTCCGTGCGCCTGATCATGGCGTTTTGTGTGTCCCACGTTTGAAAGAAAAGCATCCGTACCCATTGTGCAAAAACGAGCCAAAGCAACGCCAAACTCCCGATGCCTTGACCGTGCTCTATTTCATTACGGACAAGAGGTGGGAGCCTCGATTGCCGAGCGAAGTGATGTGAAATCAATACCTCAGCCCACGTTCTAGCATTGTACTCAGGCAATGGATGATCCATTTCTGCCTCTACTGCTCTGATGCACCCAGCCGCCCTCACTGGCTCAACAAGGGTTCATCTTGGCGTCGGCAACTGAAAAGATACTACCTCTTGTTTGTCTGTACAACAGTATTTGCCCATCGCAAGATCGCCAACATTATCGATTAGCTAGATTTACAACCAGATTAGGTTACTTGTAAGGTCCACAGTAAGTATCCAGCTCAACGACGAACCATGTTTAGTCTGCAGAGCACATGGCACTCGTGTAGTGCAGCGAGGAGCTGGACCATGTTTCTTAGAATGACATGCCAGGCATAAGAGTCCATGAGACCTTTAAATGGCGGCCCTTAAAGCGAATTGCAAGATACGTGACCTGAATCAACCTCTTCGAACGAGGCTTGCCGCTTGCTCTCAGTCGTAGCCTCTTAGTCTACCTTTCATTTAGACCATGTGCTCCATCTGTTGGCAAACACCAAGAACTGCATCACAGGCTGCGACCTGCAGCCCAAACGTTAGCCTCGAGGGACTTGGGCGCTATGTCTCTCATCATGTCGGCCGCAGTTCATACAACCCAGTCAGCAGTCCCCGTGGCCAAGAAATGCATCCTCACCGATCTGGGTGGGGTCTGGTGATGGTAACTCCGAGCCACTCACTGTGATGCGTGGGACATGCTGTCGACCTGCACCAAATTCTTCGGCCTCTGAGAGGAGATCAGCATAGTTGCAGACGCAGGCGCCAGCCAGCCAGCCCAACCAAAATCTTCGCCCATTACGCACATCAGTCTTCGTGACCAGCTAAAGCGCTTCAAAAATGGACACGGGAATGATTTGTCTCCGACGTCGGCAGTGGCTTTTGCTTCTGGTATGAAGGCGATATCCTTCACAAATATGAGCACACCGTGCGTCTGGAAGAATTTGGATGCGGTGATCTATTTTCTCTGTAAGAACTTTAAAGGTGCTTTGGCATTCAGAGTTCTGTCTCGCCACATCTTCTTGCCGGCCGAGCATTCGTCTCTTCCTCTGATGCTCCGAACTAATACTCACCAGTCCTGTCCTTCGGGTATTCCCTCTGGCGCGATACGCCCAAGTTCCGTTTTCACGACCTTTACCATCGGACTTTGGCAAAAAAAAACTTCCTCTTCTTACTTTCCTTCCACCAATGACCAATTTGGCATCTCTTGTACCTCCACCGCCAACTGCGCCAACCCCGGAGAAAGGGCAAGTGGTCGCGTGCTGACAGGCTGACGGGATCGGCATTCCCCGAATGCACAACTCTCGAGGCCACGCAAGCCTGAGATGCCACAAGACGCTGACTCGGATCCGTCGGACCAAGATGCCGTGTAGCACTCCTCTATACGATCTGACTAAGCGCATCGGCGAACCCTTCTCATTGACTCTGAAATCACGGTCATCGTGTGACT
>AFRD01000560.1:0-19052 GCA_000222875.2 Periglandula ipomoeae IasaF13
CCTTGGAGACATGATTATCGAGGTGCATGACAATTTTTTGTTCTGCGAGTTCTCGGGCAACGGCGTCCCAAACCTGTATTCTGGTGGTGTCCTTGGTGAATTGCGGATTGTGCTGAAGAATTTGTCCCAACACTTTGGTTCCATTCACCTGACCCAGGGCATTGAGGAAGGATTTTTCAAGCGTTTGATTGGGGCTGTTAGAAATGATGCTGTCTACCATCTCAATCGCAAAGGTGACACGGACGGAGTTCAGCCCGAATTTTGAGATCCATGAGACAATATCCTTGATTGACGCGTGCTGCAGTCCTTCAGGAATCATTGCCTCCTGGTGGCCGGGCCAATTGGTTGACACATAATGGAATATTTTGCCATTCCTGTCGATAATGTCTCTTCCAGAGGTTGAAAGCGGTAGAGGTAGGTGATCACGTTTATGCTGGGTGTGAAGACCTGCAACTATGGTCACGAACAGGAGGGCTACCGAGTAGAACAACATCTTTGGCAAGTATGAAACTCCTCCTTCAGATGTTGAAGCAGTCCTACGTTGCCATGTTTTCTCGCTAGAGTATCACGAGCTATTTAAGTACTGATCCGCCCCGGCAGCCATAATTAGTGCGCGACCTTGTTCAGGTGCCGGTATTACGGGCGCTGCGATGCGCCTTGGATACATCGGGTCATTTTCCGGATGAAATAGCCCGACGCCCGGCCAGGAGGTGAGCCGGAACATCGGACGGTTCGTTGAATAGTCGAGAATCACCTCTAATTCCCCGCAATTGTCCACGTGGTGCTGGTAAATTGGACGCGGGGGGATGGATGATCTGGGGATTTAATCCGAGATCCGAAATACAGTTCCCCAGGTTTCTCTCCACATCTTAGAGGTCGTGCAGGATTACGGGTAAAATAGCGAAAGGATCCTTGGTGTGTTTACCAAACCTGATCTGGTACTAGAATCTAGCGTGTAGACGAATGTCTGTGGTCCTATTGAGGCAAGAAGCGGCCATTCAGTCAATTCCGACATGTTCGAAGAAGAAGAGAAGCCTGTCATTCCTGAGGGTCAACTGGACCGGCCGCAAATTGTATGACAACTGTGCTGGTTCCAGGAGATGAAGTCAGCTAGGACTATACCAGAACCTGCCACACAGCCATGTCATCTCGACATGCCCCTTTCTGGTTGATGAAACGTGGGGGTTTACATCATGGAGGGTACTAGAACTGCGGAATTTAACCAGGGAAATGACGTGTTGATCGCATTCGGATCTGCATTAAAATTAAAGTCGCGTTTAGTCTTAAGGGAGTTACTTTTCCTTGGTGAGTCAAATGCCAGAGTCACAGCAACCTTAATTCTCAAATCGCAACACTTGTATCCGACTGATTGCATGTCCTCTCAGACCTTCCATTGTATGGGGAAATGTGCTCTCAACAGGTTCCTTTACGACATTTGCCTGAATCTGATGTGATGCGGGCAGCCGTAGATCGCTGCCGACAGGCTGGAAGTCCATGAACTACGCCTTGCTCGTCCATTTAAGAGGGGGCAGTCGTGCATTCTGATGAACAAAGTTAAGTTGTAGTAGGGTTGTTCGCGGTCAAAAGAGAATTTAATACATGCATCTCCTCGTAAAAAAATGTTGAGCTTGAGTGTGTAAGTGCGGGCAATGTCCCGTGAGCCACCATTCGGTTGACCGCGCTGAAGTGAGAGAAGGACGTCGTCACTGCTGCTCGGTTTCTGCAACACTGCACCAATTTTGAAGTGATGTCCTATTTTCGCTTTCCACGCGCTGCTTCATCCAATGTCAGTAAATGCTTACAAGTCGATCCTGCAAGTAGGTCAGAAAGCCTCAGGAGAGGCCAATTCTTGCGATCGTAACCTGTCACAGGACTCCCCAATGGTGCGATATATTAAAGCGGTATGAGCAAACGTTGCGCTTATTCCGGGGTTTTACCCCACGAAATTACCAGATAAGGCGACGCCTCCCTGCACCCCAGAGTCTTTCAACGCAGGAAAGCGGATCTGCCCTCGCCGTTTAACCTTTGTCTGGACGACTCCGAAAGAGTGAGTTCATAATGAGTCTGAGTAAGTCGCACGATGGAAGACCGAGGACGGAGATTTCTGCAAGTACGCTTTGAATGGCTACTTCGTCCAGATTTAACCACTTCCCACGCGTTTCTGACTTTGTTTCAAGACTGATATGGGCCGACTGCGGTGACCACAGACACCAGATACCAAATCCAAAAGTTTCTTGCAGTCTCTTCATGCAGATTAGTCTTCCGGTGTCTTCCAAGCCCATCTTTCTGTCTCTATCATGGACACGTGATGGAACTGTTTGAGAGAACCTTATTTCTCAGATTTTAGTATATAAGGTCAAATCCCCCCCAACTTGCCTCCTGTCTTTCCTCCCATCCATTCATCATCTAGACAGCAAGCATCTCTGAACATCTCAAAGTTCTCTTCCAAGAAAGCAACTACCAATATCACAGCTTGTCTTGTGTACTACTAGGTCATCATGACTACCTTCTACCAGTACTACGACACATACTGTGTCTCCTATACAGCCAATACTGAATACGATTGGCTGCCCTACTACGAGTCTTCTTCCAATGGCTCATCGCCTTCTTTGAGCCCTTCTCTTCTCCCTCCTCTTCCTACTCCTCCTTGCCATCGCCTCCCTCAGATTGGTGGCCCGAAGAGGAGCCTCTCAAGCAAGGGGCCAAGAAGCTCATCAGGAAGCGCGGTCTCAAGTACTTCCTGTGCAAGTTGGGAGAGCTCAACTACAAGAACTCGCCCCAGCATTGGAGTCAATTTCCCGACCAACAACCCGAAACGGTCGACACCCCCGGTCGCTATCAGACGACCACCCTACAACTTCACGACACTCTCCCGCCTTCGTCCCTCCTGCAATGCCAACGATGCGGGACCCGATGCGACCTCAACTACAACATCGTGGACGGAGACCAGGACGTCAGCAATCAACAGGGCACGACAGTCATGATCCCCTACCTTCACTGCCCGCTGGGCTCTCTCCGAAAGTGCTCTGTCAAGAGCCGTCCAGAATGGGACGCAGCTGAGAGACGACTCCTCCAGACTTTCAAAGCTCGAGTCGTCAACGATTTACAGCAACACCTCTTGGCGTCGAAGGGAATGAAGATCGGCGCCGATGTCTTTGACGAACGCGGCCTCAAGCGCCGCACCCGAGATATCTTCAACGCCTACCGGTGCCTCTACATGGTCTGGCACCGATTTTTGTACGCGCGCCTCTTCGAATCCGACGATGTTGACGATGAAGAGGCCAAAATGATCGACGAATTTCCGGTCTGGGGAGACCTCATGACCGATTACACCCTGGCTGAAAAGAAGCTCATCAGCCACGAGCAAGTAGCACAGGCGTACGGACTCACGCCTGAGGGCACCGACTACTTGTACCGATGGAAGTCCGAGTGGGAGAAGGAACTGGACTGGATCAACGCCTTCGCTGGTTGGCAAGGACGCATGTCTGAAAGCCAGCGTCAAATATGCCGACTCACGGCCCAAAAAGTCGGACAAGGGCTCAAAAATCTGGGTGCAAGCGGAGGACAAACTCAACGGAAAAGTCGACAACTGGCAGAATTTCAACGCGGCAAAGGTCGAGGCTCGTATCCTCTTCCGAGAGCTGCACAGCGCATTGGTCTGGCCTCGCGAATAGGTCATCTGAGTCAAAGTTTTGTTTGGATTGGTGTTTATCACACACAGCGATCGATTGGAGTTGGAGGATTCTATTGGGCCGCATAAATTGCCATCCCATGGGGTTTCGCAGAGAAATAAACACACTAATTTCTCCTGCTCACATATTATCTCGCCTTCATCGTGCATTTATGCAACGTGACTGCTGAAAATTGTGAATGTGTATAGCGTAGTGCGTAGAGTGATCAAGTTGAGGTACAGTGTGGTAAGACCGATCGCACACACAATGATTCATCCGTACCTCGCCTCATCCGCGTACGAAATTGAATCACGGTGGCCGCACGTTGATATTGTTGATTTTTTTTTTGTTCTTATTTCTTATTCTTTTTTACTTTCTTTTCGCCGCGACTTGGAAAGTGACAAGGGTTGTTTGGTAGAAATCCTTCGCATGCTTCGTATCTCACGATCGATGTGGAGGCGGTTGCCGCCCGTTGCCGTGCCAACGCCACATCTCCGACTGTTTGGCTCCATCCACCCGCAACGGCTTCCATGCCTCAGCCGGCGTTTAGACCAGCTGATCCACGATTAAGTAGAGATATCAGAGCTCCTCATCGCTTGTTACCCTCCCACACTCCATCGCCTCGAGCTCCCATCAGCAACTCTACCTCTCGTTCCAATGGCTACTCGCACGCTTGAGACGCGCTTCGAGCGCCTGGCTGTTCAAGATGAGAATGATGGCGGTGAGGGCACCTCCAAGCTTTACGCAAAGGGCAAGGTAAGTGGCTATTCAGAGAATTTGCAATGGCTTCACATATTTGAAGCTTCGGGAAATAAAGCGTCAAGGGCTGACATTTGCCACGCAGACCCTAGTGTCTTCCTCATCATCAGGACAGCTCCCGCAAGGAAGCTCTCGAACACAATTATTCAAAGTCGCCTTACAGTCTCAAAGCCACAATGCCGTTGCCGCTGTGACTCTTCCCTCACAAGCCGCTCAGCGAAAACCCAACAATCCCACCTCTCCTACACGCAAGCCAGTCCCATCTTCAACAAGCGAAGTCGACGACGCCGAAGCAAAGAGCGCACTCACCTACCAACCTTCTGTACCTAAGCAGTTCCACCTCGGCATGTTCGAGATTGGCAGGCCCCTAGGTAAGGGCAAGTTTGGACGAGTGTACCTTGCCCGCGAGCGCACCAGCGGCTTCATCTGTGCCCTCAAGGTCTTGCACAAGAATGAGCTGCAGAGTGGTGGCGTAGAGCGCCAGGTCCGTCGAGAGATTGAGATCCAGAGCAACCTGCGACATCCCAACGTCTTACAGATGTTCGGCCACTTCCACGATAACAAGCGGGTGTTTTTGATTTTGGAGTTCGCTGGAAAGGGCGAGTTGTACAAGCATCTTCGCAGGGAGAACCGATTCCCTGAGTGGAAGGCCGCTCAGTACATTGCGCAGATGGCATCGGCGCTGAGATATTTGCACCGCAAGCATGTTATTCACAGGGATATCAAGCCTGAGAACATCTTGGTCGGTATCCACGGCGAGCTGAAGATTTCCGATTTCGGCTGGAGTGTGCACGCTCCGAATAATAGGCGCAAGACCATGTGTGGTACCTTGGATTATTTGCCGCCGGAGATGATCAAGCCTGGATCATCGGAGAACTACTATAACGAAAAGGTCGACTTGTGGAGCTTGGGTGTCTTGACATACGAGTTCCTCGTTGGCGAGGCGCCATTTGAAGACACGCCGGTCATGACGCAGCGGAGGATAACGAGGGCAGACATGTCTATCCCGAAATTCGTCAGCCTGGAGGCTAGTGATCTTATCAAAAGGGTAAGCTTTGTGCTGCTATCCCAAATATCAGGCATCGCGGTTGTGCTAACCAACTTTTACAGCTACTTGTTCTTGACCCCGAGAAGAGAATCACTCTTGATCAAGTCCAAGTCCACCCTTGGATTCTGAAGCACTGTGTCAAGGGAGAGCGTGCGACCAACCGCGAGAGAGGCTACTGAGGCAGTGAGGATATCTTTGCGAGACCAATTGACCATATGTCGGAGTTAATGTCCCAAATACAGTGAGGGACGGAATGGAGTTGATGTGTAATAACCAAAGGGGTTTTTTGTTATTTTTGCGGGTTTATGCGCATGAAATGGAGTTACTGATAATATCATTTTCTATTTTTACTTGGCCCGTATGCACACTCATGCACTTTTAAGCGATCTTCACTCGATGCTTTTGTGAATGACAGCAAAGTAGACTATAAGACAGATGCTATCACATGTACTCTCTGACTTTGGGTATCATTAAAATATCAAAGACCTGGCGGGATACTTGTCCCTCATGACGCCGCTTGGTGGAGATTATGCACTAGTATACAGAAGTTGCCGTAATATCGCCTGATGAATCCCATCACCTATATACCTCATCGAAGGGTCTGGTATCGGAGAAGCACGAGTCCCAAACCTCGTTAACCACCTTGGTGGCCTGGACGTCGTCTTTGCATCGGGGTCGCGCCATGACGGACTGGATGGCCCTTCGTCGGACGCAGTTTTGGAATTGTTGAGTGACTGACCACTGGCCACGGGTGAATGCTTCTCGTGTCCATCGACACTCGCCGCTGAGCATAGAGGCGCGAATCTGCAAGTAGATCAAACGTGTCAGTAATGTATCATTGTAGCAAATGCCGAGTATTCCAAGGCGCTGCAGTCCTGCTTATGTTGTTGTCTCTTTCCTCTCTCTTTTTCTCTCGATCCTCCCTTCTCCTTGAGTTGGCTGAATTGTGGCTCACCTCTGTGCATGCAGCATGCTTCAAGTCCTTGTCTCCCGTCCAGTCCATCTTCCATCGCAGATGGTCCCACGCATGCACCATCTCATGTGCCACCGTGTCTTCCATGTGCTTACGGTCTCGCATCTCGTTGGCACAGACCAGGATGCCGTGCTTGGGGTCGAAGCCGCCAGCCTGACGGTTGACGGTGCCATCTTCCTCGAGCCGTGAGGGACAGCGACGACAGAGGATGTTGGAAGCGTCGAGCTTGCCATTGAGGTCTTGGATCTTGTCGGAGAGGAAGCGAACTACGGGGGAGTAGACAAAGAGCCAATCTCGGTATTCTTCGCAACGCTTACAGTCCCGCTCCTCATGGACCTTGTAGCGCCATTCCCGGTAGTGAAACTGGCCCTCCTTGGTCATCCGGCCAGATAGGATGTTGAAGTAATTCATCCACCACTTAGTTTCCGGATCGAACCCCGTGCGGGCAGGATCGTTGAGGAGCTCCTTTGGCCGATTTAGTTGGTTTGCATCTGCATCTGCATTTGCATTTCCACCGCTTGGCGCGTCAGCTTTGGACGCAGACGGCGTGGCGTTCGAAGACGCCATCTCTAGTTTTCCTGTTGCAACCCCCAAGTGCGGAAACAATCGCCAGGCTTTCCCCCTTTCTTGCTGCTTGGCTGTGTCTCTTCTCTTGCACCGCCTTTTTCTTCTCGTTTTTCCCCAGTCTCCTCGTTATTTTCTTTGCGTCGGCGTGCTTCAGAATAAGGGGTTGCTATAGGTCTGTAAGGGGGACGTGGCCAGCTTATGGGTGAGGGGTTGACGTCGCTAACTGGATATCTCTTGGACGTAATTGTGGATTGGCGAAAAATGACAGGCCGGCCGGAAGGATGGGACAATTGGGTCGGCTTCTTTTTTTGCGGGTTTTCGTGTTAGAGGGAGCCGCCGCGGCGGGGAGCGCGGCGCTTGGGAAAAACTCAGCAGAAGAGGACAAAATGGCCGTTGTGTTTGCTATTGGAAAAGTGGTATGGAGTCGCAGGCACAGTGGCAGATGTTTGTTGTTTGGGGAACGAACCAGACATGCTAGGCTAGGTACATGTGTACTTGCAGACAATTATGGGTTTGGATGTATGCATGTACCTTGTCAAACCACCAGCACGGACATGGATCTCAGCTCTGGCTGCGCGACTGGCCAACCAGCCGCCGCAGAGGTGAAAAGTTAGAAGGCTGGCGGTGGTTGCGCTGCTAAAAATTCTGCCACCATTTGCTGTTCAGCCTGGCCACCGCTGCAGCGTGGGATGTACTTCCATGTCGATCGCGCCGCACTGGGCGAGCCGGGCGGTGAGCGCCCCACACAGAATGGCCTGTTGGTACGGTGCAATACGGAGCAGGTACCTTCTGGCATTCCCCATTCCTCGACGTCCCGGCACTCTTGCAAGCAGGTACCTCGGCGCCCTGCGCACCACCGGAACAGTACATGGCTCCGTGCCTGGGACGGCGTGGACGGCCGCCCTCAGACGGGCCTTGCAGTGTCCGTCAGAAACGTTAGCGCAGCCTTTTGCCTGAAGTCCGCATGGGCCCGGCGTGACTCGCTTAGCCTATGACGACTGTCGTAACCCGCTTGCGGGTCCGGCGTCGGCCCAGGATCTTGCGTCAAATCCAATGAGATGATCCAAAGCTCCCAAACATGATGAATGCCAATGTCCCATAGGGGATGCAACACCGCGCCAGGGCACGCCTTCAAGATGACGGACGAGGCATTTACGGCGTCTCAAAGTAAGTTTGCCAACATGTGAGAAGCGGACAAGGCCTGTGACGTACACTTTCAGAGTTTTTGCGGCCATATACTCTCGTACTTGTCAGCTGCCTCTCCTCGAGCTTTGCTTCAGTGGTTTTCCGTTCCTCGTCTTCTGATTTCATCTCAAAAGCATCCTGTTCTCATCTTTTTCAAATTTCGCGAAAGCCTTTCATGGATCTGGCCCTGATTCTGTCTTCCTTGCTAATCGTTCACAACCAAAAGCCGCCGAGATGAAGCGCTCAAGAAGTCAACAGACAATTGTCATTAAGCTGGGTAAGCTTTCCCTTCCCACCCCTCTTACCCCGACCCCAAGCTCAACCTTTATTTCCCCATTGGTGGCTTGCTTCGTGACGGGCAGAGCTGTCAATGTGGTATCGTGGGTCAATGTTGTCTAACTAAGTTTACTCTTTGGCAGGGACGAGTTCCATCGTTGATGAGAAGACTCATGAGCCTCTCCTGCCCATTCTTACCTTGATCGTGGATACTGCTTTCAAGCTGAGAAAGAATGGCCACAGAGTTGTCATTGTCTCCTCTGGAGCTATTGGAGTCGGTCTCCAGAGAATGGAGGTTGACAAGCGCCCCAAGCACCTCGCACAGCTCCAGGTAAGCTCAACTTATACATGGTCTCTTCCCTCCGTTCGTCAACCATCTCACTAACATGACATTTTGGTAGGCTTTGGCAGCAATTGGACAATGTCGTTTAATGAGCCTTTGGGACAGCCTTTTCGGCCATTTGTCACAACCAATCGCTCAAGTTCTGTTGACCAGAAACGACATTGCAGACGTAAGTAAACACAAGCTCACGCTTTTCTACCCTGCAAGTGATTCTAGGCTCTTTTCAGCCAGATGACTTTGCAATCATGGCGACAGATTGCTAACATGCTTTTTTCCCTAAACAGCGTACACGATACTTGAATGCTCAAAATACCGTCAACCAACTTCTCGACATGGGTGTGATTCCCATTGTCAATGAGAACGATACGCTGGCCGTTTCTGAAATCAAGTTTGGCGACAACGATACCCTTTCAGCCATCACCGCCGCCATGATTCACGCAGACTTGTTGTTCCTCATGACAGACGTCGACTGCCTGTACGACAAGAACCCTCGAACGAATCCTGATGCCAAGCCCATTGAGATCGTCGACGACTTCTCCGTTCTGGAAGCTGATGGTAAGCCGCCCAGCCTTACTTCCCCGCATCCTGCACCCTCTGTGCTGAACCCCATCATCTTCGTTGAATTAAAAACAACAAATAAAAAATGTGGAACTAACGGATTGCCCAAATAGTATCAAGTGCCGGCTCCTCTTTGGGAACAGGTGGCATGAGCACAAAGATCATCGCTGCCAAGCTGGGCACGCTGGCGGGTGTGACCACGATAATTACCCGGTCTTCCAATCCGGGGAACATCCTCGGCATCGTTCGTTACCTGCATGCGTTGAAGCTAGCTGCAGGCAGCCCGTCATCTGCATCTGACTCTGACGACCACAGCGTGCATAGTGGCAGCGAGCCTCCACTGTCGCGCACCACGACGTCACTGAATCTCATGGACCCTTCCATCAAACTTGACGACGAACTCACCCCTCCACTTCACACGCGGTTCTTGCCGTCTAGCGACCCGATCTCAGATCGCTACTTCTGGCTGCTGCACACTCCCACACCCCATGGCACCTTGTTCATCGATGAAGGGTGCCATCGTGCCTTGCTAGACAAGGCTGGCCTGCTCCCTGTCGGCATCGTCGACATCGCGGGTAACTTCGCGCAGCACGAGGTTGTCCGTCTGGCAGTGGTCAACCGCTGTTCGACGCCCAATGCCGACGGCCAGATGTGGGATGGCGAGCCCCTCGAGGTTGGCCGTGCCCTGGTCAACTATGCCTCTGCTGAGATTACCAGAATCATGGGTCACCAGAGCACTGATATCCAGAGCATCCTGGGCTATGCTGACAGCGAGTATGTCGCTCAGCGCTCCCACATTGGCTTCTTCAGTAAGGACAGTCGACCTGTCACTCCCATTAGGGATCTTCTGTGATGAACTTCATTCCTTTTTACGACATTCATGCGCCGTTGCACGGCATCTACAGATTTGTTGATTCAGCATAATATTTGCTTTGAAGTTTCTTTGGCTTGGATAATGGCATCTTTGAGTTTGCAAGCAGATGTTTCAAGGTCGCAGACCTGATGGATTTCAACATTGATAGTATCAAGTCATTTGACCTGATCAATAAGATGAACATTTTTGATGTCTTCGGACACTTTCTTCCTCTGCATACATTGTCCCAGCTCATTTTTTTTTTTTTTTCATGTGATTGATCCCCATGCTTTCGACATACCCATGTGCTCAACACGTAAAATAAGAAACAAAAAAGATGATCCCAATTTTCGCAAATAAACGCCGTTGATGGAAATCCCAACCTCATTCGATGCCCCGTCTCATCCCTTCGTCCGCAGAAACGCAGCCACAAATCCCACCCCCTGACTTACGTCGTAGCAAACAAATTGTCCTCATCACGCAAGTACTCTCCGCAGTCTGCCTGTCTGAAGCATGTGATGCCAGTCGGGTCCAGCCGCCGAGCCTCAGCCGTGCTCCTCGCCGTGATGCCAAAACCCAACGGGGTGTCGTTCATGTTGTACACGACCACGCCCTGGTGCTCGGGGCAATCATCTGACCATCTCCCAACATGTGCTTTGACGACATTGCCGCCGTAGAGGAAAGGCATCTCGCCGTTGGGTCGTACCCAGATCTTCCATCGGGCGTGCTCGGAGAGGATTTCGAGGGCGGTAATGTGCAGGCGAAATTTGCCGGTCTTTGTGAATTTTCCTGCAGATGTGAATGTTAGTGGATATTCAATGTCATTGAGAGAGAACAGCACACAAGTCTGCTCGCCTGGTTGGCAGCAACGAGGGAAAAGGAGGAATGTAATCCGGCAATGTGCAGACGTACCGATGCAGGTTCCCAGCGAAAGAAGCTTGTCACGAGCTATTGACGTGGCGAGATTGGCAATCGATAATCGAACATAGTACACTCTGTCCTTGTTCAAGCGGAAGCAGAAGCGGTCGCCATCCTCGAGAGGGGCAATGAGGTTCTTGAGCGAGTTGCCGGTGTAGTTGGCGAGCTTGGTGAAGAGAACCTTGGTCTCTTGCTCGGTGAGCGGGCGCATTTTGTGACAATCGTTGGCGACGGTAAGCGATGACTATTCGTATCAAGAAAACACGCTCCGGTGACTATTTGTCGAAGTCTGGGCCCTTTCGTCGCTATCGTCGTTGCGTGCAGTTGTCGTCCAAAGGCCTGGCAATTTTAGTCTGGCAGAAAAAAAATTGGGAGCCGATCACTTCCCACCAGGCTTATCGCAGGTGGAGGCATACTGATAAGATCCATCCGTGAAGGTGCGAGTCCATCGACGAGATCTGGACGCTGATTGGCTGGAGTGTACTTGTCATTAGGACCACTTATCAGCGATTGCCAAGATAAAACGGCAACCTAAATTGTTATTTCCAGTACAAGGTTATTCTGGGGTAAGGTCGATCATTTTGCCAATTCTATTTCGGGCATGTTCTTATCTGCCGGGAAAGATTTGATATGCAGGAACAATTTTAGCGTCACCTGTGCTGAGCCACCTAAGCACAAACTTGAGATGGATGTCGCCTTGTCACTCATGTTTGGGGATGATGACGGGTAGGGCATCGCTTGGCGGCACATCGACATCAGAGAATCGTAAGACGCTGCATGATTTGGGAGCATCAGTCCCTGTCACTCTCGCTCATTAGAGCTCTCCTCGGAGATTTGCTGCTGAGCAGCCCAGCCCGTTCCCCGCTGCCGAGTTCCGGCATTGATGATCACAAGGTGGCGCACATACTATCCGTATCTCGTAACATGTCCCAGATGTTACGTCACGAACGATATGGTCTCCAAGTGTAGTAACACACCACGAGAAGATACGCGAAATGCATTTCAAAGGACGCGGCGCTAGGTGTTTCAAGCGCGGGAGATTGACACTGAACAGATTTTAGCTGTTGTGCACGTACCATACGGAGTAGTAGCGCGCGCTTAAATTGCAGAGAATAGCATCGTAGTTGACTTGAACACGATTTAATTGTTTACGGCCATCCCTGGCATGGTCTACAATCGTTAACAGTACCCGAATCTCACGCGAGAAAAACGAATGGTAGCGCTGTTGATCCCTCCATTCCATGGTACTTTTGTGTCCGTCGAGATGCCGTCTCATCCGTTCGAACAAGGCTGCCCCGCGTATCCCCCATGGTCATTGAGGTAAGCCAGAGTGGGTAGAGAATGATGCGCATCGCTATTTAATTTTATTATTACTGTGATTCCTTTTACTGAAATGCCCGAAACTGAACTACTTTTTATCCTTTTGTCGCCTCATCGCCGGATGGACATTTACGATCCTGTTTTATCAGCCAGAGTTGTGACGATAACTCAATGGAGAAATCCGCTGAAACGGGGCCGGTTGACGACCAAGCATCGACATTCACTTACACGCGACCGCAGTTCAGAAAACCGCATGATCCCGCCGTCAAATTCGAGGAATACCACTACTACGCAGACAAAACTCGTGCTGAAGAGGAAAACTATATTGCGCCATCAACTCAGTGGCGCCAACTGCTTTTCAAGAAGAAAGATGGCTATGATCAAGGCGAACAGTCGTCGGGGTGCATGCCGGCCGAACGAGATCTGAATTCCCGAGCTGGTCGACTTGAAATTACGGATGAAGAATGGACGAACGCGAGTCGGGCCTTCAGGACGGCATCAGTTGGGGCATGTAAGTACTTTCGAACCCTTGAAAAGACCCACGAAGTCGATGTTACTGATATTAACGACCATCTATAGGCTTCTACTTGATCACGACCGATATTCTAGGACCGTATGGTGTAGGCTTTGCGATGGGCACTTTGGAATGGGGACCTGGTAGGAGCCTGAGAGCCCTATATGAATGGCGTATTACCGCCTCCTTTGTTCTGAAATTGTATCTGATTGCAAACAGGCATCGCGTTTTACACAGTGTTTGGCCTCATGGCAGGCTATTCTGGCTATCTCATATGGCGCGTCTTCCTCGGCGTGGACAGCTACCAGTTCCCAGCCAGAAACTACGGCGATCTTGGCTTCCGGACCTGCGGCACAACCATGCGATATCTGACCAACTTTCTACAGGCGTTGGGACTACTTCTTCTTCTCGGACAGGTGACAATCCAATTTGGCCAGAATATCTCTCAAATGTCCCAGTTCAAGCTCTGCTATGCTGTCTGCCCCGTCTTATTCGTCTGTGTGGGCTTTTTGTTGACGCAAATTCGAACTCTTCGAGCCTATGGCATAGTTGCTAACCTGGCCGTATGGATGAACTTGCTCGTCATTTTCATCACGATGGGGGTCATTGCAAACTCACCGCCCAACTATGGCGTTGCCAAACTTGGTTCCTCTGGAAGTGTTGTCGATCCCACGACCATCAAGAAGGGCGCCGATGGCAAATATCCTCCTGTCATGTACTACAGCGGTCTCCCACCAAACGGCCTCGTCGGATCGATCAACGGACTTCTGTCTGGTGTCTTGACCTACGTGGGCGCTCAGCTGTTCGTCGAGTTTCTCGCCGAAATGAAACGGCCACGAGATTTTCTCAAAGCGAGGTGGGGAGCTCAGCTTTTTATTTGCACGGTGTATATCATATATGGATGCTTCATCTACCATTTCCAGGGCCAATACAGCTACCAGCCGAGCTACCAGGGAGTCAGCGACTACGGCTGGCAGACAGCCGGAAACGCCATATCGTTGGTAAGCGCGCTGATCGCTGCTGGTCTATACGGAAACATTGGTATCAAGGTGATGTACAACAACGTGCTTATGGATATGTTCAACGCTCCGCCGTTGATCACGCGACGCGGACGGTTTCTCTATGCTGCTATTGTGCCGATTTGGTGGGCCATTGCTTTTGTCATTGCGGCGTCCATCCCAGATTATTTCGGTTTCGTCAGTGTCATGTCGGCCACTTGCCTGTTGAATCTGACATACACCCTGTCGCCACTGTTTGCGTTGGGGTTCGATATCCAGCGTCATTCAATCCGATCTGAGATGGGCGAGGGTTTCGATCCCACTACCGGAGCAGTTCTGAGGGGTGGAGGCGGTATGCAGAGATTAATTCGTGGGTTTATGAGTGGCGGAGTGCTGCAGATATCCGCCAACGTCTGGCACGTCGTTTATTTTCTGGCGTCATTGTTTATGTGCGGGTTGGGCACATATGCAGCCATTGAAGGTATTGTACAAGTGATATGATGATATGCCCTTAGGTAAAGATACTTGATACTAACTTGATCACTGATAGGAATGATTGAGGCTTTTAAAGAGACTCAGCTCAACTCATTCTCATGCAAATCGCCTCTAAATTTAGATGCCTGAGAGGGTCATTTCCTGGTCTTCCATGCTGCATGAGCCGACCGATGAGGCAACAATGGGTTGGGATTTCTGTGTCTGGTAGATATTACAATAAACTGAGTTTTGATCGGTTGGGAACGAACGGGAACTGATCGAAGCGCTAGAACGTGCTTTTTGTTGTTTCATGGTGACTGATCAGTATTTGACGAGCCGTCATTCGAGCGTATACAACTTGGTTCTCTTTTTAAACATAGCAGATATAAAGCGAATGCAGGCTTGCTGCGATAAGTTGCAGTGCGTTTCCTCATTGTAAACAGGAAGCCTGTCTCGTGCGTGCTAATTGCAATGCAAGCTGGAGATACTCGGGCATCTAATTAGAACGAAAGAGGTATTATTATTCCATGGCGTCAAGGGTGGCCTCAGGCGGGAGAGATGAATGGGATCTGAAAGCCCCCTGTCGCAGGCATGCAGGCCAGGCATTGATCACCGGCGTCCATATGTAGGGGCAGTTTCTGCACTACAGCCGCGCTCAAGCTCCTTCTCCCTTAGATCCCACCCATCATTTTGGCTGCATGACAGTTGAATCGAGCTATCGGCCGCCATACATCCCTATCATCACACTACCCACCATCTATTTGCCTTTACTCGACTTGCCCACACGAGCATAGCCCACTCACGACTCAAGTGCCAGCTCCAGAGTTCCCACACCGAATGCATTAGGGTACGGCGTCGCTGCCACGGCAAGAAAAAAAAGGAACTGACAGCCACTGCCAATTGACCACAAGTGGAGCTGCCTTTGGCGCTTTCATTGGGGAGTCGCACGGCTTGTCTTTCGAGACATTTCTAACCCCACCATTTGGGTTCGACAGAGGGATCGAGTGCGGCCGAGTTTGTTGTGACTCACGCACTTTGTTTCCTCGAACCCCACGATAGATTCAGTGGATGAAGCCAATTCGCACTTGGACCATTCCTGCTTTGCCTTATACATCGCATTTTGTCGCCAGAAGCCTTTCTCGTCCCGGCTTATACGTCTGCCGGCGCAGCTTGTCTGTTTCTCGAGCCCTGAACGCTTATCAGGTCCAGAAGTCGCAAAAGAACCACCCCGCGATGACTACAACAGCAACGACCCTCAAGGGTCAACCCCTTGACAAGCCAGTCCTCGATGCCATGCTGAGGCGGCGCATGTTCTACACGCCTTCCTTCGAAATCTACGGCGGTCTCGGCGGTCTCTACGACTATGGTCCTCCCGGTTGCTCCCTGCAGGCCAACATTGTTGATTTGTGGCGCAAGCATTTCATTCTTGAGGAGGACATGCTCGAGGTCGATTGCACTGTTCTGACTCCTCATGAGGTCCTCAAGACCAGTGGCCACGTCGACAAGTTCGCCGACTGGATGTGCAAAGATCCCAAGGACGGCGAAATTCTGCGAGCCGACCACTTCGTCGAGGCGATTCTCGAGGCAAGACTAAATGGTGATAAGGAGGCTCGCGGCCAAAAAGTGGAAGAGAAGGATGACCCGAAGAAGAAAAAGAAGAAGGCCAAGTCTGAGGCTGTTAAGCTGGACGACGCCGTGGTCAAGGAATACGAAGAAGTCCTTGCCAGAATCGACAACTACGACGGTCCTCAACTTGGCGAGTTGATCAAGAAATACGACCTCAAGAACCCTGCCACCGGTGTCCAGCCCTCGGGTCCCGTTGCCTTCAACCTCATGTTCCAGACCTCAATTGGCCCCAGCAGCAACCTCCCCGGTTACCTGCGCCCGGAGACTGCGCAGGGCCAGTTCCTTAACTTTGCCAAGCTCCTCGAGTACAACCAGGGCGGTATGCCTTTCGCCTCCGCCTCCATTGGTAAATCCTACCGAAACGAAATTTCTCCCCGTGCCGGTCTCCTTCGAGTGCGAGAATTCCTGATGGCCGAGATTGAGCACTTTGTTGATCCTCAGGGTGGCAAGAAGCACGATCGCTTCCAGGATGTGGCTCACGTCGAGCTAGTCCTCTTGGATCGTGACACTCAGCTCTCTGGCAAGACCGACACCCGAAAGGTCGCCATTGGCCAGGCTGTCAAGGAAGGCCTTGTTGATAATGAAACCCTCGGCTACTTCCTCGCCAGAATTCACCTTTTCTTGGAGAAGATCGGTGTTGATCTGTCCAAGATGCGTTTCCGTCAGCACATGGCCAACGAAATGGCCCACTATGCCTGCGACTGTTGGGATGCCGAGCTGTTGACCAGCTCCGGCTGGGTCGAGTGTGTCGGCTGCGCCGACCGAAGTGCGTACGACTTGTCCGTACATGCCAAGAAGACAGGTGCTCCCCTTGTCGTCCGTGAGCGCCTGGAGGAACCCCTCGTCATCGAAGAGTGGCAGGTCGATATCGAGAAGAAGAAGTTCGGCCCTCTGTTCAAGAAGGATGCCAAGACGGTCGAGACCGCACTGCTAGCTACCTCCCAGGAGGAGCGAGAGAAGCTGGCCAAGCAGCTGAGCGACTCTGGCAAGATCAGCCTGGAGGTTGCTGGTGTTGGCGACGGCAAGGTGGAAATTGGCAGCGACACCCTCAAGATTGAGTTCCGCAAGCGCGTTGAGAACACGAGAGAATTCACTCCCAACGTCATCGAGCCTTCCTTCGGTATCGGCCGTATCTTGTATTCTTTGATCGAGCACAACTTCTGGACTCGTGGCAGCGACAGTGGCGACGAGGCTCGTGGTGTAAGTTTACGAAGACCCTCAACACGCCCGATGACTACTATTTACTCCGGTATATACTAACCCGTAACAATGCAACAGGTCCTCTCCTTCCCCCCTACCGTAGCACCTACCAAGGTTCTCATCGTCCCTCTCTCATCCAACGCCCAGTTCAGACCTCACATCAAGAAGATCTCGCAGCAGCTTCGCAGCATCGGCATCTCCAACCGCATCGATGACTCATCAGCCAGTATCGGTAAGCGATACAGCCGAAACGACGAGCTCGGCACACCCCTCGGCATCACTGTTGATTTCCAGACTTTGCAAGATGGCACTGTCACTTTGAGAGACCGCGACTCCACGACGCAGGTGCGTGCCGAGGAGTCCAAGATTCTGGATGCCATCAAGGCTCTTGTGGATGGTTCCAAGACCTGGGAGAATGTGGCTTCTGAGTTGCCCAAGTTTGAGGGCCAGGAGGTTGAGGTTGCTTCTCGCTAAGGAGATTTATATAGTAGAGGCATATAAATAAAGCTGTTCCTAATCCAATTGAAATAAGACAGAAAACTCGATTCTCGCAGTTTTCATGCTATGTCCCGACGGCCGCGCCGGCCCCGTGACAACACAACTCTATCTATCTCTGGGATCATCATAATGTATGAATCGGATATTCTTTGACATCACATGTTTTGTAACGGACTGAAGATTTGGCAACCTGCCTCTAAGTCTCCCCAATGGGCTGCTCTGTGCCATACAATCATTTTGAAAGTCTTGCTGTTACAAAAATGGAGAGGCCTCAAACATCATAATACACACAATACACACAGATAGCAGTCTTTTCACACCGGTATTGCGCAACGAATACGCAGATGAAAGTGCTCAGCTTCTTCTACTTGAGACCTAAATCAGAGCGGCGATATCGTCTGAGCTACCTCGCGTGAGTTGATCCTTCAAACGCGTTGTAAAGATGGGCTATTAAGACATGCAACATGCTCTTTGCATGGTTCTATCTTAAAAATAGCAATGATTCAAGGGCCTGAAGTCTTGATATCTGACTTGCTAATGAGTCGATTCAGTTTCTTGGATCTCAAAGGTATTCCAAGAGCAACACAGGTTTTTTTTTTGTGGTCGTTCGCTCAAATTATCGACCTGTAATTGGGACGTCGCATGTTGACAGACTACAATTTATTCAATTTTGAGAATATTAGACGATTGGTGCTGACGGTGGTCCTGCGGCGGTAGGCTCAGGTATTTTTGCAACAAATGAAACATGGGCAGGGAAGGGAGGTAATTCCGTTACGAGAAGATTGCCTAAACGGGCCAGAGGGGAGTGGCATAAATACTCCGTAATGGAGAAGGGAAGGGAGATGGACATCGTGGTAGGGCAGCCAGGGTTTTTGTTTGGTAGCTAGCCCCAGAAGAAGAGCTGGCTCGGGTTGGCGCCCGTGAGAGCGGAGGGTCCTGGATCTAATTGATTTCTGTGAGTGGCACTTCATAAACATGGTGGGGGGCTGAATGAGCAGATATTATGCTCCAACTCAGCTTGGCCTGGCGGGACCTTGACGATGGTTCCTCGAGCATTCAGTATCTTTACAATGCAAACTGCGCAAATAGTTTGTCTGAGGTGCAAGCCGTGTGGCTGGCATTAATATGCTTCGTGCATTATTTTTCTTGGTGTGCTGGCCAGCCTTGAGTAGGCTGAAGTGAAGAACCATGAACAAACGCGAGAGAGTTGATCTCGTGTTTCACCTCTTCGAATAGTCAACCCCTAGGGAACCCCGTGCGACAAAGACCTG